>JAJMAB010000100.1:0-52791 GCA_030564825.1 Ogataea sithepensis | reverse complement strand
AAACAAGTTATCTCCCTATATGCATCTATTGATGGCATCCAGTTTCACTTAATTCATTAAGAGAGGAATTGAAATTATTGGCTATGGATTTAAAACAAACACAATCAATGTCTCTTTTTTTGACCTGAAAGAGTTGATAGTAAGAATGATAAAATGATTTGAAAACTTTGAAGTTGCTCCGTGGAAATTCCCTAAAATCCGAAAATTTAGCGAAACAATAAACATTCTTTGTTTTGCATTTAAATAACTTCCAGTGCAACTTTATGTCAATCAACTGCTTATATAGGATGAAATAAAAATCTTGTTTTATATTAAACTCAAAATAATTCCCAAAAATACTCATTTAAGGCCAAATGTTGAAGTTTTTTAAAAATATTTATTTGTGGCAATATCTCAATATAAAATTGTCTTAAATATTTCTTAATCAAGAAAAGCCCTTATGGCCAAGTTGGTAAGGCGCCACACTAGTAATGTGGAGATCCTCAGTTCAAATCTGAGTGAGGGCAGTTACGTTTTATGTTTTTTTTCCTTGTTCAGTTTTTTTCTTTTTGTTCTCAATTCTTCTTTAATTTCATCTTATTCTTTTTACAACTTACAAGAGTGCTATAGTTAATACCAATGGATTATTAAAAACTAAAAACAATTGTAACTATCTCGTTCAAATAGCGAAACCACAAAACCAACTAAAAAAGTAAGAAAGGAGAGAAAGGAAGAAAAGGCAAAATAAAGCAACACAACAAAGGACTATAAATTACATGATTGGCTGTAGCATGAAAAGGATATTATAAATAATAGAAGAAAAAAAAAAAAGAAAACATGGGTAGAAAGAACAGAAAAAAAAAATAAGTCAAATGGAATAATAATAAAGTTACAACGAATAACGTTGCCAATCTATCAACAACCACAAGATCCGTAATTATCACCATCGACGTGGATGTTAACTGCGTCTGTATAATCGTCACTAAACTCGAGGCTTTCCTCCTGTTGCAAAGCGTTTCTTGCAACGACGTCGAAGGCCTGCTCAACGTTGACGGCCTCCTTGGCACTCGTCTCAAAGTAAGGCAAGTTGCCCAAGTTTGCGCACAAGGCCTGTGCTTTCTTGGAGCTAATCAACCTCTTGTTTTCTTCCACATCGATCTTGTTACCGATGATGACGAACGGGAAGTTGTCAGGGTCCTTGATGTTCGCTTGGATCAAGAACTCATCCCTCCAGCTTTGCAAGTTTTCGAACGATTTGGTGTTGGTCACGTCGTACACTAGGACACAACAGTCGGAACCTCTATAGAAGGCAACACCCAAACTTTGGAATCTTTCCTGTCCTGCAGTATCCCATATCTGCATGGTAACTTGCTTGTCGTCGATGGTTAAATCTTTAGGTAGAAAATCAGCACCAATGGTGGCTTTGTATTGCTGCGAGAACTTCCCGTTGATGAACTGTTGCATCAAAGATGTCTTTCCAACACCGGAGTCACCAAGGATGATCACTTTTAATATTGTCTTCTTACGGTTGTTGGACATTATAGATATTGAATCTTATCTCGTGAGTGTGTGTGTGAAAGTGTGCAACTGTAAAAGTATGAAGGAAAATATGACGAATTCTTAATATGTGGAATAAGAATAAAAAATGACAGTTGTAACGATGACTCCAATGGATGGATCTATAGATACTTGTTGATCACAATGGGGAACACCAACAAGACAAAGCAAACGTCAGCCATCCACCTCCATGTAATCGTACTAAGAGGACAAACAACCTCTATCAATAGCTCTCTCTCGCTTCTTTGGGGACAGCAAACGTGGGCCGGGTAAGTTGTAACTGATTTAGGCTAGCAGTAGCAACTTGCAAAATAGACGTGCGTCGATAGACGCAGACTCCAAACTTCCTTACACAGTGCACACGATCCATTTTGTACGTACCCTTTGACCAAGACCAAGTTGGGTTAGATTAATTTAATCGTCAGTACTGATCTTAACACAAATTATTGTAACGGTGAGGTGGTTGGTGACAAGTGGTGGAAGTGTAGGCTACAAAGTTTACTAAGTCAGTATGTGATCAAATAGGGAACATGCCTATCACACAACACAACCTGGAGTTATTACAACTACCACAGATGCTAAAGCAGTAGATATGTTTCAAAAACTATAAACCTGAGAGCACTAGACCGAAAACAAAAATATATTAGAGGAAATTTATTTACCACCGGTCCTTAAGACGAAAAGGCGATTCTAGCATTAGAATCTTATAATGGTAGCAAGGCACTATTAAACCTCGACAAGTGCATCAGTTTCCTGTCATGGGAAGCGAAACCAATACAACCAAATATTCTCAGCTTTGTATGAATATTCGATCTTTCAAAAGAACGTTTCTTTATTAATTGTTATAAAAACTATATATACGAACAGACTATAAACAAGCTTTAAATACAGTTTAGACACATCTATGATTTTTCTTTACTTCTCTTTTGGAAGTCCTCGATCAACTGCTTTTGCAATTGTGGAGGGCAAGGTTGGTACTCCTTGAATTCCATAGTGAACTCACCTTTACCTTGAGTCACGGCTCTCAAAGAGGAAGCGATACCGAACAAGTTGTTCAACGAACAATCACAAGTCATGGTGAAATCATCAGCATTATTCTCGGTGTCGTTAATGATACCCATCAACTTGTTGACCAACGAGATGATGTTACCTTGGAACTCGATAGGAGCAGTGATGACGACGTTCATGATAGGTTCCAAGATAACCGGATTGGACTTCATGAAAGCTTGCTTGAACGCAAACTGTGTTGCGGTCTTGAAGGCCATTTCGGAGGAATCCACAACGTGGGTAGCACCATCGTCAACCACCATGTGGACACCCAAGACTCTCGAACCGGTCAAAGGACCACGCTCGCAACTTTCTTCAAAACCTTTCTGACATGCCATCAAGAACTTCTCAGAAATCTTGCCACCAACAACCTTGGTTTGGAAGTGATTACGGAATTTGATGTCTTCACCTGGAATCGTGGCGATTTCTCCTTCTTCAGCCAAAACGATGGATTCTAGTTGACCCATAACTTTAGCGAATTGACCAGCACCACCGGATTGCTTCTTGTGGGTGTAATCAAAGGAAGACTTACCGGAGATAGACTCTCTGTAGGAGACTCTAGGTCTACCAACGGTACATTCAACGTTGTATTCTCTCTTCATTCTCTCAACGTAGATTTCCAAGTGGAGTTCACCCATACCGCTGATGATGGTCTCTTTGGAATCGGAATCGTAGTGAACACGGAAAGTAGGATCTTCCTTTTGGAATCTGTTGACTGCTTTGGAGAAGTTAGCTGCATCTTTTGTCTTTGGCGAGATCGATAACGAAACAACTGCATCTGGAACAAACATCGAACTCATCGAATAATCGACAGAACCATCAGTGAAGGTGTCACCGGAGGCACAGTCGATACCAAAAGTGGCACAGATTTCACCGGCACAGATCTCGTCAGTGTCCTCCATATCGTTGGAATGCATACGCACCAATCTAGCAATCTTAATCTTCTTACCGCTCTTGACGTGGGTCACCATGGAACCTTTCTTCAACTTACCTTGGTACACACGCAAGTAGGTTAACTGGCCATACTTGCCTTCTTCCAACTTGAAAGCCAAAGCGACGGTTGGCTGTGTGGCAGATGGAATCAAGTTCACTGGGGTTTCACCTTGGTCAACTTTCAAAGCGGTGTTCAAGACTTCTGATGGGTTAGGTAGGAAGTCAACGACGGAATCTAAAACTGGTTGGATACCTCTGTTGGCTAAAGCGGAACCCATCAAGACAGGAGTGAATTTTCTAGCGATGGTGGCTCTTCTAATGGCAGCTTTAATCTGAGCCACTGATGGTTCAACTTCTTCGATGAAGCATTCGGCAATTTCATCATCAACGTCAGCCAAAGTCTCGATCAATAGTGCTCTCTTTTCTTCGACCAAATCAACCAAATCGGATGGTATCTCGGATTCGATTCTCAATTTTTCACCTTGAGAACCTTCGAAATAAATAGATTGTCTGTCGATGATGTTGACACAACCAGCCAAATCCTTTTCAGCACCGATTGGAACCTGAATGGCAGCAGCGGCGATCTTCAACTTGGAGTTGATCTGCTCGATGGCTCTCCATGGGTTAGCACCCATTCTGTCCATCTTGTTGACGAAAGTGATACGTGGGACGTTGTATCTCTTCATTTGACGATCCACTGTAACAGTTTGGGATTGAACACCGGAAACGGCACAGACAACTAAAACGGCACCGTCCAAGACTCTCAAGGCTCTTTCAACTTCGATGGTGAAATCAATGTGACCTGGGGTATCGATCAAGTTAAAATGGAACTGTTGATCATCTTTGTCCCAGGAACAGTAAGTGGCAGCAGATTGAATGGTGATACCCTTTTCACGTTCCAAGTCCATGTGGTCCATCTTGGCACCGACACCATCACGACCTCTCACGTCATGGATAGCTTTAATTCTACCTGTGTAGTACAACACTCTCTCTGTAAAAGTGGTTTTACCGGAATCAATGTGAGCAGAGATACCGATGTTTCTTAACCGTCCTAATCTATGAGTGTCATCGTCACTGAGAGAACCGGATAGTTCGTCCAAGATGACTTTTTCCTCTTCGTAAGCTTTGACGATCGGAGATGTATGGAATGAACGATGGCAGTTCAATGGTTTACAGGTGACACCACGGACCAAGCTCTTGAAAGGCAAGGCCTGAGGTAATCTTCTGGAAAACAACATGCTGTATGTGAAGAAAGAAGAAAACAACAAATAGCTGATATCTCAAACACCGACAAAGTATAAACCAATAGAAGCCCGCCCGTGAAACAATCATCCAATATAAAGAGGTTCATTTTTCAGCTGAAAAATTTTGGACACATGCGGGAAACAACCATGATTAGATAATCACAAAGAACCGTCAACCGATTACATAATCTATTACACAACCGAGGAAAATCCCGAGGGAAGAAAAAGAAACGATTACGTCAGGCAGCCAGGGTTCGACCGGGAGCTTTTCAAATTTTCACCCACAGTATTTGTCAACATATCCCACAAGGTACACACACAAAGGTGAATTGTGTCACACAATTGAGAAAGGCCAATGGGGTTGCCGAAAGGCAATGCAAGCATTCCATGGCAGATCGAAAATCTGTGCATGTATATATATATAATATACACATTAGTATTAGTATCGGGTCATCTGGGACAAAAAAAAATCTTAAGGAAAAAAAAAAAGTTCAAAAAGATAACCAATTACTGATCTAAAAGATAATCTCATGTAGATATTTTAGATAAGTCGAACAATTTACGGATATGGTTAAAGCATATATCTTAATATATACATATATAATTTAAATACATATATATATTCACAAGTTGATCGTAAAGAAACATATACAATAAAAAAAAATTAAAACTTGGAAAACGAAAACGTCCAAAGGCTAAATAAATAAAACAATCTATCTGTCTTTTTGTTAGGCCTTCCATTAATTAGAACCACCTAATTCTTTTTTTTTTATAAGCAAAAAAACACAAAACGAGAAGTAAAAAAGTAGCTAATAAAGTAAAAGAAATTTAGCATATATATATTCCCAATCGTTATTTATTTTGATATCAAACAGTAAAGAAAAGACAAACAATTAATATGTGTAAGAAAAGAATCGAAAGGGTTAAAATAAACGAATGGAGAGAACGAACGAAAAAAACATATTAGGACAAAAGTATAATCAATAAAATCATAAATCAGGCGAAAAAGATTTAGTTGATCAAGTTCAAGACGAAAGCCAAAGCAGCACCCATACCAACGGTGGAGACGGCGTTGAAAGCGGCACCAGCAGAGGAAGAAGATGAAGAAGAAGTAGCAGTGGCAGAAGCAGAAGCAGAGGCAGCATCAGCAACGGCAGTGTTGGAACTGGAAGTAGTGGTGGTTTCATCACCGTAATCGGAGTAAGAGTAGTAGTCGTTGTCAGTAGCATTGAAACAAGACAAAGCGTATTCGGAAACCTTGAAGACGGATTCTTCAACGAATTCAACATCGGCACAGGCGTAGTGAGTAACGTTAGCATCGTCTTCCAAAGCCATGTATTCCAATTGGATGGTGGCGTAATCACCAGAGTTGATAGAAGATGGTTGATCTGGCATGTAGAAACAGGTGTGACCGATAGCGATGGTGTTGGTGACGTTACCGGAAGCCCATTCATCAAAGTCAGAGTTTGAGGTTGGGTTGGAGTTGTAAGAGATCTTCAAAGAGACGGACCAGGCCTTGTAAGATTTGGCAACCAAAGCAACGAAACCATCATCCAATGGGAATTCGGATCTGTTACCTGGAGAAGAGTAGGAACCACATGGAGCGATGGTTTCAGCTTCTTCGGACCATTCTCTGTCGGTTGGGTATAGGATGGCGATTTCACCCATGGTGTTGGCGTATTCGGAACCGTGTTGTAAAGCCAAAGCTTCAGCGAAAGCAACTGGGTTGGCGAATGGGGTGGCAGCAGCTTGGATAGCTGGGATCAATGCTAATAGGGATAAGAACTTCATCGTTGTTGTATGTGTGCAAATAAGTGAGATATTAACAAGTTGGTTTACTTAGAAAGAAAAGACAGAAGAAGCAGAAGAAGAGCCAAAAAAAAGCCAGAATGAACTACATAAAAAAAAACAACCATTGCAACATGATAGGAAATGCAAGCTAATATATACAGCATGAGTCGAAAAAAAAAAGTGAATGATAATAGTGTGATTGAAAAAAAAAAAGCCTGAATACATGCATCCAAGACCCAAAAAACGATCACCCAGGCCTTCGCCGGACGGCTCCCGCGTTGCAGTTGCAGCCGGCGGGCAGACGATATTCTATCGAATTTATCGGCGAGGCAGATTTGTTGTTTCTCAGCTTCTTCTAATTTCTGGCGGCTGCTCTGAGTGCTGGCTGGATGTGGGTGCGGCTCGCCTCCTGGTAGCTCCATCTATATACACACACAGTGCCATTGCCTGCCAATGGTACTTAATATAGTCATCAAAACTCATGCCTGGATTCCCCTAAATATATATATATATATATAATATATATATATACATGATCCATCGGCCTTTAATTCTACATCATATAACTCTTTTGGTACGACGCGTACCTCTTTCTCCCATTGCAATATGGTCTTCTTCGGTATGGCATACACGGTATTGTCTAATACCACACTCGTCGCGTCGCAATTGGCCAGAACAGACTCTTGCCTGTACCTCAGTGGACTGGGCACTGGCCACTGGGCACTTCACAGTAACAGCTGATATTTCATCGTCATATAGGAATTTTTAAAATTTATATAAATTAATTATTATATAATATATATATATATATATATATGTCTCTCTTAAACCTACAATACAAAAGACACCAAATTAATTAAAACCTCTCGTGTTTCAAAGTGTTTGCATACAATATACGAGCCGTTGGGGCAACACAACACTGCAATTCCGCGACGTCGATCGAAGATGTGCGATCGATCGATCGAGATTCGAGGGAGAACTTATATGGATCGAGTTAGAAGCCAGACTTGGAAAGCGTACAGGCCGTATGCCCCTATACATGTGTCTACATTTTTTTGTTATAACGTACTTATAAGCTGTATATATATTATATAATGAATTGTTGCAAATAGTACGGTGTACCGTGGGGCTACGCGGGAAGGCGGTAATTGGACGGATGGATATGACACAATGGCCGTCCGGTCATTATTACCAGACCCGTGTTCACAACCGTCGGAGTGTCTATAATATAACGAGGGACAATTCTCAATATAGTGATGCACGGCCTAGAGTTGTTTTGTTGCACTGACCAGCTTGCCGGCACCCGATATTAAATTTCTAGCTTTTCATTTCGGTATGTGTATATGTGGATGGTGGACGTGGATGTGGATGTATATATATATATATATATATATAATTTCGTAGCAAAATTAGTAATCCACCTCGATTGATTCAAAGGCAGAAACGAGGCTCATACTAGCCTCTAAGCGATATTGAAAAAATCGGTTTATTAATAAACGATCTGAGAGAATTAGGTCATTACCACCGACCGAAACAAAGACAATTAACGTCGCATGTAGACATTGGCCAATTGTGACCAAAGCCTTCGAATTATTTATGTCATAATCAGCAACGAGTCAACGACAACACAGACTTTATAATTTTTATACAAAAAAACATTTAGCTCTCCACTATATATTATATATATATATATATATAGATACATTATATGCAATTGTTAATGACAATCACCTGAGGTTAACCCCCTAGAGAACGGACCTAAGACCACCCAAAGACCTCTAAAGACCAATAAAAACTCGATAAATTACCAAGAATCTTATATAATACATGGAAAGTTATTACAATATTTTAATATAAAAATTGAGGGCTGGCTGCAGTTGTTAAGAAAACCACGCGTCGGGCAGTAAAAGTCACTATATATATATATATATATATATATATATTATATATATATACATGGTTGAAATTTTTGTCAAGTTCAAATAATTTTTATAATTTTTTTCGAGTTTACCAAACCCTGCATGCTTGTCGTTTGCCTCGAACGATAAACTCCGATAACCATGTGTATGCCCCACAGTTTCCGCATTCCATTATACAATTTCACAGATTTTCCATCAGTAGCGCCATTCTGTGCAACAAACCTTTCCTCGCCCCGCGATTCTTCGGTATAACATAATACCTTACATAACAAATATCCGGGTTTTGTTTCCCACTTCTTCTTAAAAAAATTGAAAAATCCAGCATCTGGAGAGTCTCCTGACTGAAGATACCGTACGATTGATTTAGCTGGATCTCTTTCTTAAGTTTTGTCCTTTCACTAGCTTGACCTTTATATTATTAATCCTCTTCTGCCACTGGGATGTTAACATCTTTTTTTTTTTTTTGTTTTTTTTGTTTTGTTTTGTTTTGTCTTTTTTAACACTATCTGCACAAGTATTTTCTGTTTCCGATGGGCCCCTGCTTCGATAGGATGAAGAGCTCGAAGTAAGAGACATGTATGCTATAATTGCGTTGCATTGTATTGAATTTACCCTTTTAGGGTTTAATTGGAGATCAAAATGGATTCTTACAAATTGTGGAACTGCTATTTGTCCGTTTGGAATCTTGGGGAAGGTGCGTGCAGCGTCCCTCTCTTGATGCTCTAGCCGAACAATTGCAAATACTTTTTTTTTCTTATATATTATAGATCTTTCGGTCCCATTGATCTCGGCTTGTACCAATTCCTGTATACATACACGTACCTTGCCTTGAACTGCCTCGAGCGAACGGCCGATTGGCTACAGACAGAATTTCTGTCTGGAGAATTTTTCTTAGGAAATTGAGTATCCGCCTCTGTACTGCTTGCCCAATTGTTTTTTTTTATAGGTTCACTGTATAAATATACAACACAAGCCCATATAAGTAGTGGAAGAAGCTAAAGATCAAGGTGTTTATTATTAGCCCGGATACGTTCAACAGAACGGTGAAAGTTTCTCCTCCATTGCCCACCATCTCAATCTTCTTTCGATCTTCTTCCGTCGTCTTTGAGCTTAACATTTCTTTGATACCATAATTGTTAATTTGACATTCATTGTTCGTCATCACTTTTAGAATCTCATCAACACCTTGCTGAATTAGAAAATTTATCAGATAGTATATTAAGTAATGAACGAAAAAATGAGCTATTATCAAAATGAAGCAGAACTTACATTTTCCCAAAAGCCAATCGTTTTCCACTCCACCATCGTCGTCATCATCATCATCGTTTCTTTCGAAATACATCGGAGGAGGTGAAGCAGTTGAAGATGATCCATTGACATGCTGCAAATTAATTATCTCCGTTGCAAAATGATGATGGTCTTGAACAAGCTCGTTCTCTTCGTTCACTGCAGGATCGTACTCTCTTGCATCGATAGACTTATCGCCATATCGAAAATATAACACGGTATAGATAACAGCATGCAAAATGAATACTCCAATGAAGGAAAAAACTATTAATGAATAGTTGATCAACTTCAATTGCACCAATTGGAAGATAGAGCTGACTCTCCTTTGGATGTCTTGGTACAGCTGGATCTTCAACTCCATGTCTGACTCGTCATCTTCGTCGTAAAAAAGGGACATGTGGGTGCCATTGAACCCAAATAGAAAGATGTAATTGGCCAACAGCCGTATGCTGTTCATATCGCCTTCGTAATCTGTTATATGGTTGTGTCTCTCTAAGTTCTTTTTGTTCCCGCCCAATTGATTCTTTAGAAAGAAGTATAGCCTCGACATGGTGAATTCAAACTCAATTTTTTCGAAACTGGCATCGTTTAGGTATGTGTTCGATAGGTATATCTTGTTAGAGCGTATCAGACCTTGTAAGTTGCATCTGAACCTGTTGAAATTGTATTCACAATTTAAACATAATGATCCGTTTTCAATGAATGTCGGACCGATGTATATCAGATCAATCTGTGGGAAAGGAGGGTAAAGATAAAAGCAGGTGTTTGAATTGTCTTCCAAATTTCCCATCGGTGCTTTTTCTTGCATCTCCTCCTGGTTGTGCAATATATAATTGGATAGCCTTGTCGAAGTGGTTGAATCCTCGCTTAATGTTTCAAAAGAGTGTTGTTTTAAGAATTCGTACACTTGCATGTCCACTTTGAAACTGGTAAGCTTGAACTTGTTTGTAAAGAGGTAAACTTCCTGTAGGTAATCGGTATATGCCAGGAGGCTCGCCACAAAGAGAAGGATCATCGTCTGTATGACCTTGTTCAGCAGGAAATATTTATGTCTTAACATGTTGTGTTGGCGGAACGGTTTACTAAGTTAAGGTCAAAAAACACAACCTGTTTGTTGCAACAAAAAAACAAAAGGGGGTGAAAGGGGAACAAATTTATCGCTCTAATTAAATTGCAATGCTCGCTCCAAAGAAAATTTCCTTTTACAGAACAATTTTACTGCCACAAGAAAATTAACGTGGAAAAATGAGAAAATACAACCAACATTTAAAATGTATCAAGCATACATAAGTGCAATAAAAAAAAGGATATATTCTTCTCCAAATGACGATTAAATATTAAATTATATAGTTTCAAAAGAACCAATCAATGCATTATTTTCGTACCTCAAGGAACAGAAATTACCAACCGGCGTGGCCGAATCTCCATTGGGCACAATAAACCAAAACTCTTGATCATGGGTGACCAACTTGCTGATATTTTTAATGCTGACAGCTTCACCATTGGAAAACAAAAATATCTGATGATTGACAGTCTTTAAACCTGTTATTTCGTCGTTGTAAAAAATACTCTGATTTCCTGAACAAACTTGTAGGTTGATCTGGTTTGAACTAGATTCAATAGGAACGTACTTAAAACCAGATAAATTTTTGAAATCCATCATGAGAGGTTTGAGACCCGGACAGTTGAGAATCAAGTAAATGGAAGTTAACAAGTAACTTGCAAATTCAGTAGCAATTGGAATTATGCTAGATGAGGACTCGGTCTGCGATTGCCTTATGTTCTGCAAAATTAACGAATTCGAAGTTAAGATACCAATATCGAATTTCGTTTTATCGTTCAAAAATTTAGCAGTCTTCAATTGCGAGTCTGCATTCGTATAGCTTGCAGTGAATAAACGTTGAAGATTATTATCGTCTTTGTTCACTTTGACAATTTCCACAACAGACTCTTGAACAATCAAAATCTCTCCATCACTGAAATCAACACTTGATATTTCAGATTCAACTTCATGTGTTGCAAGTGCAGTCTCATTACTGGATATCACATATACTAAGATTTCCTTTGTACTTACCACAACAATTATATCGTCACTTGCAAACATGTCGATCACTTTATCAATTCTAGAGGGTAAGACCAAGCTTGCCCTTAATGATCTTTCCTTTGTCATTATATTTTCCCAAGCTTCGATTAAATGATTGTCTGCTGAAAAACAAAGCAATATGTTCTTGGTCATTTTACAATCCGTTGGATTGAAATTGATCGGAATCGTCAATTCACCACTGTTACCAGGTGGTTTCTTTAACAACGTCAGCAGTTTCTTCTTTTCTTGCTTCTTGAACTTCTGCTGATTGGATTTTTCTTCTTCGTTTGACTCAATTATGGTTTCAGCATCACTCTCGATTTCATGACCAGACGACAAATCCGCATTTGATTCCTCTTCTGAGTGGTTGCTCTCTGCACTAGATTTCGATTTAAAAGGTGGAGCCAAAGATATAGCCATATCAACGTAATTTGAATCCAGTTCGTTCGTTCCTTTACTAAGGTTGTTGTTGTTGTTGCTGTTGTTTGCAACAATACTACCATCGTTGTTGCCTTGGGGTTGTTGTAAACCTGATAGGTTTATATCGTTTGGATCCACATAGAATTGATCCGATTGATCAGATAATAGATTTATAGGATCAGTCAATTCAAGAGTTGGAGATTTCAACATGTATAAAATTTCGCTTGTTGCGGACTTCAAAAATTGTCTAGCCTTGACCAATTTTGAGACATCGATGGTTTTTATTTCTAATAATGGATCATAATCATCCGACGCTGTGTTATGATGGTCAACTGATGAAGCTGCTGTCGAGGAGCCTGATTTTCCATTTCGACTTCTACCCCTTGTAAGACTTTTCAATAAACCGGTTTCCGAATCACCATTTTTGGTCTGAGAATCAGCCTTCTTTTCCAACTGATCCACTTTCAAGTTCAATTGCTCAACTTTCAAACTTAATTTCTCGTTTTGCAATCGTAAAGAATTTCTTTCACTCTCCAATTCAACTATCTTCAGCTTCAATGAAGACTTCTCTAAGTCATTGAGCATCCGGTTCTTCTCGACCAGGGTGAACTGTGATTGCAAGTACTGCATTATGCCGGGCAAAGTGTAGTGTTGCCCTTGGCCATTGTTTCCACCTTGCAAGTGCTCGTTCGGTAGACCTCCATTGGCCCCTGAATTCTGGTGCATCCCTCCTCCAAAATGAGACTGATCCATTTCAAGACTTGCAACTAGTGAAAAATAAGGAATTAAGCAGACCGTTGAGGTATGTACAAAAGCAAGAGCAATGGAAGGGACAAATATTATTAGCACCGATCTGTTTTGTCTGCATGAAAGTTCCTGTCTCTTGCCTGATTTCGCAGGAGCCCCGCGAAGGAGGAGATGATATTCCATTACCTAATCACATACTATTTGGTGCGCACAAGATTAGATAAGAAACACGAAGCCATACACTAGCACCTGTACCACAAAAGATCACATTCTGACTTTAAAAAATTACTTTAGACACTCTATTAATATCATGTCAGTGAAATGTTTCTTATATAATTCTTAATTTAAACCCCAGAAGTCACAATCGGAGTTGCAACCCCCCTACAAAATCGGATGTGCAAAGGTGTTTGAAATTAACACTATGAAATTCTTCCCAATGTTTACAAACTTCCTATTTGGGAACATGACCTATTATGTAAACAATTAAGGAACAGTTTGAATCCTTGATCTATATACTCGTACCTTAAACAGTTTCTTAATTTTGATGCTTAAACAGTTTACCTAACTTATTTGCAAAATAAATGATACCAGTTGTTGTTCATTATTCTACAACATGAAACCAAAGGATAAGCAGGTAGAATCCTTGCTGACGAATTTGACGGAAGAACAAATACAATCTATACTATCAATCATTGAACAAATACCTCAGAAGTCCATGGACACTCAAAAGCAAGAGGAGATACCAAGCGGTATCGATAAAACCGAAGAAAAGAAAGATGATCAAACCACTTCTTTGGATGATGACGCTCTATACGATATCCAGACACAGAAAATAATAGGTTCTCTTAACGATTTGAAGAACAAGAGCTTAGTCATTGGTAACACAAAAATGAGACTAAGAAATTGGCTTCATTCGGTAAATTCGCTACTCGAAAGCCACAACAAAGAATTACTGGAGCACCAAGAGCATCTAGAAACGGAGTTTTCAAAATCTTTGGATTCGTTATCTAAGATCTTTGACATATTGAGACACTATCAAGCAGAAATGAAGGAAGATCAGTTGTTGGGTTACAAGACTCAAAAGATACTAAATGATTACAGATACGGAAACTTTAAGAATTTGAAGAGTTACTGCAATGAGGAAAATACCATGACAAAATTCAATACGGAGATCGAATCTGATATCATTAAGCTCCGCCCAGTTTTACTAGACAAAGTTTTCATAGTATCTTCCAAATTGAACGAATTCTACGAATGCCTGACTAAGATCGATAATTACTCAAATCCAGAGTTTTTGAACGAGATTCCCACGATGGATGAGACAAAGAGATTTTTGAATGTTGAAGAGTTTGATGATATCAGAGAAATAATGCACACTAAATTCAACAGAACGAGCCCTAGCTTCTTGAATAGAATTGAATCCGAAACGGCGAAAGTGAATCAAATGATCCAGAATAGGACCAGCGAAATTAAAATACTAGTCCAATCAATAGCTTCATTAAGTAAAGATTTAGATATGGAAATGAGCGAGGTTCCAATCTTTACTTCCGATGAAGAATTAATTTCCAGAATTGGCTTGAAAGAAAACATCCTCAAAGGTCTTCGAGACACGGTGAGTAACTTGAAGAGCATCGAAGCTGAAAGACAACAAAAATTGCAGATGTATCTTAAAAGAACAGAAGAGTTATGGGCAATACTAAGACCCAACGATAGCTCCATCCAGGGTTTCCTTAAGTTAAACAAGAACTTGAAATTAACATCGTTCGCCAATTTTGAAGCCTTGTTGGAACAACTGGAACAGGAAAAAAAGGAAAACATTTCAAAATTTGTGGAATCTTGTAGAAGAAGAATTGAAGGGTATTGGAAAATTTTGATGTACGACGAACAAGAGAAAGCAAGGTTTAAAGCGTACTACGAGAGCGATCTATCGAAATTTGACGATAATCTTTTAGAACTACACAATGAAGAGATTAACAGTTTGAGAAAAGAGGTTGAGACTGTGAAACCACTACTTGAAATGATTGCCTCACTAAATCAACTGCTGGATGAAAAGCAACAGCTAGATGAAGCTTCCAAAGATCCAAAACGATTGTTAAAGAGTAATTCTTTCAATATATTAGAATTAGAAAGAAGACAAAGGAACAGAATCAATAGACTGTTGCCATCTACTATTGAAAAATTGAGAGAGCAGTTATATTACTATGAGAATATTAAAGGGAAAGTGTTTAAAGTCGATGGACAACCTTTCCTAGAAAAATTGGACGAATATGAGAACGTCTTCTCCAGAGTGAGGCCGGCTAGAAAGCCACTGGCTAGACATCCACCAGCTGTTTCTTCCCATAGAGCCAGAACGGCCAATTCTGTATCCAAGTCAATCAAGAATATGTCTCCAAAGAAACCTATGTCTTCGCTAAGATCTACAAGGGCTGCTTTAAGTAACCCTGGTTCTATCATCAGAAGGTACAATCCAAACGAGACGAGCAACCCATTTGATTCCAAAGACAGTTCCCCACTCAAAAGACCAAGAACCACTGAATCGCTACAGACAATGAACGAAGAGTCTTTTCAAAATTTGAAGCAAGTGGAACCACCAGTGTTTCAAAGAAGAGTTCGAACTGTTTCTTCTACGAATAACGACATGTTGCAACTGGTCACCTCCAGTGGTCGCACCATTTCCAAAACCCCAATTGTCATTAAAGGTGGTTCACCAATGAGATTGAAACCAGATATATTCCAAGATCGTGTGGGATCTCCTATGAGACAGATTGAAAATTCTCAAATTCCAAGATTCACACCAAAGACAAACATAGCTACCATCAAGGCAAGACCTGAATTGAAAGTGAAATCAGTTTCTCCTGATAGACGTCACATCCCCTCGCGTAGTCCTCCATCTTTGAAGAGGCAACAACATCAGAGTGTTCTCAGAAGTAACACTTCTGGTTTTAACGCCAGTTTGAGCTCTTTGACACAACCTCTCGTTGCACTAAGAGCAAGCAGCCCATATTTTAACAGCGCCGATATATCAAAGGTTTCACCTCAGCTACAACGTAACCGAAGACACAACAATGATTCTGCACCTGATGCAGTTGAAGAGTTGAGCGATTCGATGATAGACTACAACGAAGAAACGAGCAATAAAGAGAACAGTGCGGTTACTAACATTGACTTCAACAATGTTAAGCTGAAGAGTATCGATTTTCTAGATTCCGGGCTAGACGCTAAGGTTGCTGAGCAAACCAGTGAAAGACGTTTTGGTGATCTCATGAACTGGGACACGGATACTTTTTAAATTCTTTCACTATGTATTTTACGCTCCTAATAGTTTAGTATTTGTACTATAATATCATTTTTTTTGTAGTATAGAATGCAAAGAAAAAAAAAAGCAAAGTTTATGAACATTCGATTCAGCAAATTTAATGGATCCTACCTGGAGAGAATAGCCGTTCACCACTTTCTAAGCTCAGCACCATCTGGAGGGGTCGTTTTCACGGTTTCTTTACTAACTTGATTCCAGTCGGTACTTAAAGCAGTACCGTTACTCTCGACGTAACTCTTCATCATAGCTCTTTTCGTATCATCATCAGCACCTTTAAACAAGGTTTTGAAGAACACGTTTGGATCGCTAGAGTCGTCTTCCTTCTCAGATAGTGCATCGGCATCAAAATTGGACCAATTGACTTTCTTTGTAGATGAAGAAGGGTACTTCAATGCATTGTTGGTTTCATCTTGAATGTTTGGATCATTTGGGAAGGGCGTCGTACCTGACGAGCTAATTGCTTCTAATGTAGTCCACTTAGTTGAATTCAACTTAACCAAGTAGAGTTCCAATTTAGTAGCAAACAATCTAAACGATGACTTTTCAGCATCAATTTCATCGAATAACTTGTCTAACTTGTACTTAAATTCCGTTCCGTCCTTGATTTTGAACTCAGCTGACAAGTTAGTTGCGTTGATTTCAACTTTTAACGAATCTTTGTCGATGTTCTTCATGAACAAGGAAATGTCAATCTGGTTGCTAGAATCGAACCAGTCAACTTTCAAAGTTGGAGTCTTCTTAGGGATAACAGCTGGTGCAGAAGTAGGAGTTTTGCTTGCCTTCGGTGATTCAACGGATTTTGCAACCTCTGCTAGATTTGGAGCCTTTGGCTGCTTTTCAGTAATCGTCTTATATTGGGGTATCTTTAAATCAGACAAAATCTTCTCCTCTCTCATCGTCAATACAGCATCCTCAATTCCTGATTTTTTCAATTTGTTAACAACCATACCTTTAAAAATGCTTGCTTCATTGTCGTTTTCGTTTAACTTCACGGATATGACTATCTCATGAAATGCCTGATCGTAGTTCTTTAACTTGAAATAGATCATCGACTTCTGCTTGTGGAAAAAGGCAATGTCTTCTCTTTTTCCCATGGTCTCAGCAAGATCCAAACCTTTAAAAACATCAGCTAATGCGGCATCATAATTCTTGGATCTGAGATAGGCTTGACTTCTCAAACCCAACGATTTCAATGAATCTGGTGATGAATCCAAGGCTGATGTCAAAGTTTCAATCGCTTTTGCATACTCGTTCGACTCCAGCTGAGCATCAGCTTTTTTAATTGATTTCGCAACGATACTCATTGTTACTGCCAGTCACAAAGTTCCAGTATCTGGAGGCAATTTGCTGAAACATAGTTTCTTCTACTTCATCACCAAAGTATATTTGAGCTCTCTTCTAGAACGGCCCACAGCTGAACGTGGCGGTGTAAAATTAAAGTGGCTATGCAACCTGAGAATGTGGCGCGGCAACTGGGCATTTGCTTTAAGTTCCTAACTGCCTGCCAATTTGCCTAATTTGATGGAAGGTTATTTAAATATTAGAACTGAAGGTATATCAATATCAGTGGATTACACCTTCTAAACACCCAATACGGTTACACTAGAACACAATATAAGAGTGAGGCGTAAACCATCATTAAATATCCTGAGAAATATGAAACCAGCATGAGGACAGATCGTCTCAATAAAAAAAAAGGGGTACAGTTTCTTAACAGCAAAAATCTAGTAATTTTTCTTTGTATTCAAACGCATGGAAAAAAAAAATCAAAAGAAGATGTGGGCTACTAAATGGGGTCAACTATGCAGTTGTTTCAAAAAGAGGTCCAAACATTCAGACATCGATCGTTTCTTAAATTTATCTATCTTGTAGTTTTTTCTTGGTTAAAAAACTATATACATTATGTATTACAACTTAATTGACCCCAAGATCTGTCTAAGAAGTACGTTCTTATCGGAAATGCCAACCTTGCTGTCCCATTCTTTAATAGTTTGGTAAGGTAGATTTAGGTGGATGCCAGCTTTTTCTAGCTTCTTGAGGGCTTGCTTATCGGACAAGTCATAGTGGCTAGAGATGTACTCACTCAAGTTCCGCGAGATAGAAATCTGGGGAGCATTGCCAAGATTATTTTTCAAAAGCTTTATCAACTCATCAAAAGTTGCCACTTGAGTCACGATCTTGATCATCTTCACCTCTTGCTCTAGTCCGTGGACTTTGCAAGCACGATCCGAAACTCCTGATAATGCTTCATGGAGTCTTAGAACTGTTTCAATACCCATTTGTAACGATTTTTTGTAGAAAAGATCGAGTACAGCAATTCTATCCAAATTTCCAAATTTAAACAGAGAAATGTTGGAGAGAACGTGGTCAAGAAGTAAAATGAGCTGATCTGGAGTCAAATCCCTCTTCAATGCTTTCCAATATAGGGTATATCTAACGTACTTCTTAACTGGCCCAACTTCACCAGAAATGTATTTTTCTGGAACTTCCACTTTTTCAATCTGTTGCCCATCTGATTTGAAAACTTCAGAAAAGCCCAAGTTTTCGAATAACTTAACCGATTTTGGGAAGAATAAAGTCATATACTGAAGCAGAACCTCAATCTGTACATCACTGTTCTCGATAAGCAAAGTAATATAATTCTTATGTATCATCGATAGCAGATAAGGATGCGTTTCAAGTGTGTCATCAATTTCCACACCGGTAAACAACTTCTCAAGCTGCTTCAAAAACTCGTTGACTAAAATAGGAAGTTGCTCCAAACTACCGGACTTCAATGCTCTTAGCGTACGTTTGTCAAACGCTTCATACCTGTGAAGCTGATACTGAATACGCAACAAGTTGTGACGAGCTTTCAATGCTTTAAGTTCGTCTTCTTCAAGTTCACCAGACAACTCCTTGAATTTCTCTTCATGGATCTTAAAGTATTCTTCTATTTTATTCATCTTCAAGGAGACATTCTCTGAGATGACAAAGAGTTGGAAGAAATATGTGATGATCCAATCAACTAGCTCAACGGGATAAAATTTAAGAATTCTAGTTCTTTCCAAGTCACTAAAAGGTTCAAAAATCCAATTGTGATTAGATATCATGGAATCATCACCTCTTAAGATAATACAGCGCTTTTTAGCGTCTAATGAGTCAAAAGTTGATAAAACGTTTCTTTTAAACACACTTGTTAGCTTGACTTTGAAACCAGAGGCAATAGATTCCTTAAAGCTATCACAAGAAAATGGTTCTATTGCTTTTTCTGGGGCGACTTCCTCTCCCGGAACTTCGATCTCAGGATTTGCTTCCATCTCCTTGTCGGAGTCCAGACTCTCATTAGCAACATCAGAAGATTCTGCCTTAGTGACTGTAACTGGATCTATATTTTTAAACCTGCTGCGGAAATGTGACTCACTTTCTGGATCAGAATTAACGTATTCATGTGCATCCGAAGGTTCATTTGGGGTATCACTAGAACCGTGTTCCAAACTAGCAAGTGCATTTTTCTCTAGTAATATGTAAGGGGAGACTGGGTTGCTTCTAAGATTCCAATCTACCTCAGCAGATTCAAAATATTCAGAAACTTTGCTAATGATATATGGAGGATACCCATTTTCCTTGGAGATGTCTTTAAAAGTCGAAAGCAATCGCCGTGATCGGGCTCCATCCCAGACGACACTACAGAGACGTCTATAAACCAACAATAGCATCGAATGGTCTTCCACAGATTCAACGATTAAGTTGCGTTGTGATATGCTTATATTAGAAAAAATGTTATCTAATAAATCCGACGTCATGCCAAGCAACTCATCAGAAACATGATTGTCAAAGGCAAACGGTGTTAGTTTGAGACTTTCTAAAGTTTGTCTCATTGTTGGAAAGAAGAATATAATATATGCAAGTACCAACTCCAACGGGATATCGTAGCTTAATATCAACATCCTGAGGTGCATGAAATGTAACTTTTTCAAATCTGTAAGCGAGTATTTTGTTTGTTGATACACTCGAAGTTCCTTTTCAAGTGAGTTGACAACATCCTGCAACGTCAGCTGATCTCCAGTCCACCGTCTTTTCTTTTTCTCCCTTGTTTTCTCAGTAAATATCTGTCCAAACCTGATGTCATGCTTAAAAAGTTGTCTCCTATAAATAGCCAGATTGTCTTCATCATCGGTTTGGTTTCCGGATAGTTTCTTTTTCAATAGCCTGAGATATGCTTTTGATTTATCCATCCGCTGTTTGGTCGTGCCAAGAGGTGTTTCACCATAAAATTTAAGTATTCTCACTATCATATTAATCGAGTACTGGTTAATTATAGTCTCTTTGACGACATTGGGAACCGTTTCAAACAACCCACGAGAGACACCAGAACGGCCAATCAAAAGAACAGCAATATCTTCTTCATAATTCTTTGCAAAAATCATGTCCATATTATCCTCAAAAGGCCGATTTTTAGAATTGAACGAAATTCCAATACTAATTAATTTCTCAAAAACCTCTGGGAATTTGTCGATCGGTGTTACCGACATCATTCTTGTAATATATGCACTTGGCACATTCAAGTATTCTTTAACATTTTGCTCTGCACGCATCGTTTCAAGTTTGTTTAAAAGTTGTATAAGTGATTCAAAGTCGAAATCTCTGGATGATGTTTGCTTACGTATTATGTTCATTGCCCCATTCAACCTGGTAACCTTATTATCTGACAAAGATAATCCCTTTGGAATACTTGCCATGGTCTTCAGCTGTTTCAATGGCTCTTTATCTGGTCCCATATTCATAGAGACGTTTCGTACCACCCGTTTAGATAGTACTATCCCCACCCGGGGAAACAGACGGGCCAATATCATTGAAGTGTTGCTTTAAATTGGAGATGAATGATTAACAAATAGTAAGATGCTCTACTGTTGTCATTAAAGACTGGTTTGTATCCTATAAGAGAATTAGTGGCTATGAACGCAACAAGTAAAATCAGATAGATAAATACGTTCAGATACCTGGAACACAACTGATTAGGAAAAACAGCTATAAATTTTGAAAAGCACTCATGGATTGGATTGGGAACCAAACACCGAAAAAATGCCTTCATATGATCTATGTCACGTGAACGACCAAAGAATAATTTTTCAAAAAAATCAAAACTGCACAGCCGTGGAATCAGAAAATTTTCTATTTTTCCTTTTTTTTTTTCACTACTCCTAATTTTATCCACTTCTTTCACTGGCCGGCCCCCTTAAAAGCATCTAACAGTACAACAAAAGAACACCAGATATATCTACATAAATGTCGATTTCCAACAACGTACCAAAAGTCAACACTTTGGTGTTAGATGCAGGTCCTTTGATTACACAATCCGCTTCCCAATTACAACAGTACGCTCACAACTTCTACACCACGCCAGGTGTGTACAACGAATTGAAGGATGACTTTGCCAGATCTCAGCTTCTTTTATGGAATGATGCTTTGAAAGTGAAGCAACCGAAACCAGTGGCTATCAAGGCGGTTACGGATTTTGCCAAATTGACTGGAGACTTTGCCGTTTTGTCGATGAACGACTTGCACGTTGCTGCGTTAGCATACGAGTTAGAATGCGAGTTGAACAATGGACCATGGAGATTGAGAACGTATCCTGGTGAGAAGAGATCGTTCGACAAGCCAGAGAAGAAAGTTGCTGCCGAGGAGAAGAAAGTTGAGAGTGATGGATGGACACAGGTGCCTAGTAAGACTAACCAACAGGTTAGCAGTCCAATTGTGAAGGGTACCCTACAATCAGAAACCAATCCAGATACAATAGAACAAGAAGCACCAATGGAGAAGAAGAAACCACGAAGAAGGGGAGGCAAAAGACACAGAAAGAAGCCTCAAGTTGAAACCGAAGTCCAGAACGACGAAGAGAACGAAATCGAAGAGGAAACACAACAGCAAGAAGAAGAAATAAAGCAGGACGAACAGCAAAAGGTGCCGACTGAACCAAATTCACCACAGCAAGCACAACAAGAAGAGGAAAACGAAGCTGAACTAGATGAAGAATATGACGACGACGAAGATGATGGAGAATGGATCACCCCAGAGAACTTGCAAGAAGAGATGATCAAAGATGGGAACGAACAGATCGAGACCTCCACGGCCAACCTAAGCAAGATAAAAGTTGCCCTATCGACGGGAGACTTTGCCATCCAGAACGTGTCCTTGCAGATCGGTTTGAACTTGATGAACTCCATGTCCGGGTTGCAAATCAAGCGTGTTAGAAACTACATGTACAGATGCCACGCTTGCTTCACGCTAACCCCGATTCCAAAGGACGGAACACCAAAGCATTTTTGCTCGTCCTGTGGTGGTGCCACTTTGCTAAGATGTGCTGTTTCCGTTAATGCTAAGACCGGGGATGTGATCCCACATTTGAAGAAGAACTTTGAATGGCACAAGAGAGGTAACAAGTACTCTATCTCATCACCTTTGTCGAAAAACTACACCAAGAAGTACGGTAACCAAGGTTTCCAACATAAAGGGAACTCGAAGTTGGACCAAGTGTTTTTAAATGAGGATCAGAAGGAGTATTTGCAAGCAGTCAAGAATGCCAAATGGCAGCTCAGACAGAACGAAAAAACCATGCAGGAGTTCGTTGGTGGTGGATCTGCTGATAATTTCATTTCTCCGTTCTTCACGGGAAATGATAACATCAAGCCGGTGCAAGTGAAGGTGGGCAAGGGTCGTTTTGTCAATTCTTCTAAAAGAAGTAAATAGTTAACCGTAATAAACTTATCCTATTTTATATACCATACAACGCTTTTTGCTGTAATTTTCTAACAATAACCATCAGTAAGTTGTGAATCACAAGTCCAGGGATCAGGATTAACCAGATATCATTTGGATATTCGGGTCTCTTACCTTCCTTGATTATTATATATCACTTTACAGAGACTTCTGCTTGGACGGAAGCATCTTTGTATTGGAAACAGTGGTCTTTAGGTTGTTGAGAGTTCTCCCTATCCGCATTACCACACTGTCATTCAGGACTGTAAGAAGGTCTACGTGAATTCATTTAGGAACAAATAAATACACTTAGATCTTTATAAGAACGACCATAAAGCATTGCTATACCATGCTTATTTTTCTTCTTACTTTTAAAGATTACAAAAGATATATGTAAATTTTGTAGTCATTCAGTCATATCATAAATATATAGAAGAGAAGAGAAGGGAAAAATGGGGCGATTCTATATAGATTATACAAGGGAAATAAATAAATTAGGGAATTAAGAATAATATGGGCTGGTTGAATCCGAAAAAAGCAAACATTAAAAAATGTAGGGAAAAAATTGATTCAACGCAAGACCAGGTGCAAGAAAAAGCAAAACAAAACAGGAAAAAAAGAAGGCAAACACTCGCTATATTAGATTAAAGGTCAAACAAACACTTTTAATTTGCGACCAGCGATGGAGATTCTTGCCAAAATAAACAAGATGGTAGCTGCCATACAAGAACAACCAGCAAAGATGATCATGTTGTTGTAGTTGTGAACCGTCTGTTTGTTGATTAGCAACGAACCAATAGGCATCGAGATTAAGTTACCAAAGGCAACGATGCAGTAGGATGTGGCGAATCTGGAACCAAACTTCTTGGTTTCGGATATTTGGGAAATGGTGGTTGGAGTCAACGAGTAAGAACCACTGAATCCAAACCCATAAACTGCAGAGAATATGAATAGACCAACGTTGTTGTAGTATGGTAACCAGATGACGAAAATAGATAGAGACATGATGATGGAGACGATGATCATGGCGTTGAATCTTCCGATTCTATCGCTGATGATGTTAGGCACCAATTTACCTATGACACCAGCAGAGTTCAAGACGGTCAATAGCAAGTATGCTGTAGATTGAGACATGCCTCTCACTTCACCGTAAGTGGAGATGTAGGTGATGACTAGCAAGATGGAAAATTCATTGAAGAATAAACCTGCAGTAAGGATGGAGTAAGGCTTTTCTTTGAAAGATTTAACATCCAAGTTGTTCCTTAGCCTTTGAACGAACGGAATGCCTTTCAGTTCAGGATCACCGATGACATCTAGCCTGTCCTTAACCAAAAAGAACGAAGCAATGCATAGTGCCACGCAGATACTTGCCATGATGACCATAGATTTTTCAAATCCAATCTTTGGGTATAGATCTCTCAACATCAATGGGAAGAAGACACCAGACAGAGAACCACACTGGGCCCAACCGTTTGCCAAACCTCTTTTCTTCAAGAACCAGTGGCTAATAACAGAGATCAACGGGTTCATAGTCAACCCAGACCCAATACCGGCAGCAAATCCAAAGGAAAGAACAAAGTGCCATAGTTTATAAGAATAAGCGGTAGCGAACAAACCGACACAGTTCAAGATCATACCAGGAAGCAAAACTTTCTTGATACCGACGGTGTCGAACAACGGACCAGAGACAATGGATAGGAACAAGTTGAAGAACATGTACAAACTGAAAACCCAAGCGATGTTCGAGATCTTGACGTCGGCCAACTGGTTTGATTGGATGTACAACTGGATACTACTAATGGTGTTCATGACACCAAAGACAGTCATCAACCCACAAGTGGAACCACAGACACATAACCAGGCACGTAAACCACCTTCAGGAAATTGTGATAGGTCTTCATGAGCGTATGCATCGTAATTTGAATTTGGTGCCGATAGATGTAAAGAATGCTTGACTTCAAAATCTAGCAACTCGACTGAAGAAGACGTGGACAAGGTTGTTGCAGAAGACATGGTGCTGTTGGCTACCATCGAAGTGGAAGTTGTATTTTCCTGCAAAGGAATCGAAACTAATGTGTCTGTGGTTTCCTTCATAACTAGAATAACCGACGAACAAAAATGCGTAAAGTTCAAGAAAAGTGGAGGAAGAAGAAGTGGAAGAGAAACGGATATAGTTTTATAGTGCCTGCGTCATAAAGATTTTCTATACAAATTAATATAAAACGGTTAACTAAAAGAAAAAGAAAGAAAAAAAAAAAACATAAGAATTAAGTCAGATCTTAGGAGCACAATGGCAGAGGCAAACGTTAAGTCTTGTCCTGCATGCCATGGCCATTATATATAGTACTAGTAGCTTGTAGCTCACATGGGCACACACGACAACTGATCTGGGCCTGTCTATTGTATACTGACGCTGGAATGCCTATTTGTCATTGAAATCTTGTACGCATTAACAAGAAACGGCCACAAGCAAAATTTTGCTTTCATTCCCGTCGGGTTTCCCTTCTGGGCCAACGTGCGGCTCGGAAGGACCCGAGTATGTACGTCATCAATTACATCATCAATTATCACATCCAAAATTTGAATTTTCCCACCTCTGCACCGTAGATGTTGGAAATTGGCAGACCAGCGATGGAGACGAAAACAGCTCTGGAGCTTGAAGACTGAAGGTTGTAGCTCTATCGCCCGGAGTATAGAAACGCTTTCAACAGGCGTGTCTCCAAATAATATATATATATATATACAGGTTGGCGGCATTACCGAAGCTGCAATTATGTTTAACGGACAGCAACCACCATCGGGGCCACCGAACGGTGCTCCTCAGATGACTCCACAACAGATTATCCAGAACTTGATGAGAATGGACCCACAACAGAGAAACAACATCATCAAGAACAACCCGCAATTGCAGATGTTTCTCGCACAGTACGAGCAACAGAGGAAAGCAATGTTGCAACAGCAGGCGAACATGCCACAAGGAGCTCAGGTGCAAGGACAGAACCCTCAGGTGATACAACAACCTGGTCAACAACATGGAATGCATCCTCAACAACAACAACAACAACAATTTAGAAAGCAGCAGCAACCACCCCCACCACCCCCACTACAACAGCAACAGCCAATGATGGCACCACAACAGCAGCAGCAGCCACCACATCCAGTCATGCCACCTCAACAGATGATGGGTAATCAAATGGCTGCTGCAGGCAAGCCTCAGATACCGAAGAAACAAGCTAACCAACCTCCGCCTAAACGTGTGAGAAAGAGAAGCTCCGTTAGGGATCCTCTTACCCCAGCGACGCCTAAATCGTCCATTGCCGGTCCTTCAGTGACACCTGCTCAGATGCAACAACAGCAACAGCAGATGGCAATGCAACAACAACAACAACAACAACAACATAACATGATACCTCAACAGCCAATGCCAACTGCTGGTCTAGGTCATATCCAAATGCAAGGACATCCACCTCATCCTCTTCCCCAACAGCAACCACTACCACCACATCAGATGAGGCAGCCCAGTTTACCTCCGGGAGTGGGACAACCAGTGATGGTACCTGTTTTGAGTGCTCAAGGTAAACCTTTGGGCCAACCTGTACCAGGTAGTGGTGGTGGTGGTGGTGGTGTTGTCGTGCCTCCGATTCCTGTTGCAGGTACTGCAAATTTGAAGCAACAACCACCGGCACCTCCTCCGATCATCCCTGATCCTGAGAGGCTACCCACCGTGCACCATTGGTCCCAGAAGTTGTCGAAGACCGGTAAAACTGTACCTTCTACAACGTTACTCTACGAACAAGTCATCGAAAGGGACGTTGATTTTGCTTCCCGTATGCAAAAGGAGGCCAAGAGGCCTTTCGATGCCGATTTGATCCAACGTGTGTTGAAAGACTTGAAGTACTACCAGAACGTGCGTGATTCTCGGTTGAAGTCGATTGCACTAATGGAGCAGAACAAGAACGTGGATTCCCTATGGGGGGACGGGTATGTTGGGTACGGTAACGGATTCACAGCAGGTAAGCCCCACTTGGTGTTACCTAAAGATAGAAAGAAACATTCTAGAATCGCCGATCAGTACGTGAGCCCAGACCAATTCCAACAGCAGGCGAACAAGCCGGACGACTGGGTGCCCATCAGATTGGAGTTTGATTTGGACAAGGATTCTTTTAAGCTGAACGACACTTTTTTGTGGAATTTGAATGAGAGTACCTGTTCTTTGGAGAGGTTTGTAAGTATCTTAATGGAAGATTACAAGTTTGACAACAACCATACGATGAATATGGACAAGATCTTGACGTCCATCAAGGAACAGATCAACGACTACCATCCGATGGTGTTCCCAAGACCTAACTCGAAGATCACAGATCTAAGGTTCCCTATCATCTTGGACATCACGATTGGGAACAACCAACTAACGGATCGATTCGATTGGGACATAACGAACCCTGAAAACGACCCTGAAGAGTTTGCCCAGGTACTAGCCGATGAGATGTCGCTTCCTGGTGAATTTGTGACCGCGATCTCACACTCTATCAGGGAGCAATGCCAGATCTACATCAAGAGCCTCTACCTGATCGGTTATCGGTTTGACGGAGCCGTCATCACCGGTGACGACCTTAGGGAGTCTCTACGTCCAGCTATTGAATCCAGCAACGTTGTTCGTCCACGGTACTTACTCCCAGAGTACACTCCTTCATTACAGGAGATTTCGTTCGACACGATCGAAAGGCTCACAAAGGAACGTGAACGTGAATCGCGTCGTAAGAAACGTGGACAGACTCGTGTTGGTAGACGTGGTGGTGCCGTGTTGCCCGATTTGCACGACTTGCCCAAGACGTTCCGGACACCTGTACCATCGAGCGTGCTACCTGGTGGTGTCAGCTTGGGTGTGGTGAGCGACGGATTCATTGATACGCCGTTACAAGTGGAGATTCCTAAGAAGCAGATGAAGGCTTTCGAAGAGTTCAAGGAGAGACAGAGGCAGGAGGCTTTGAAGCGGTTGGAAGAACAGAAGTCAGAAGCGCTAGCTTTGGCTGAACAAGGGCAGAGTTCGGGTACTGGTAGCAGCGTTGATTTGACGATGAACGGTGGAGTCATGATGGGAGGAAGCAAAGTGAGCTACTCTTTTGATGGTTACAATTCGTTTGTTGTTCGGATTAAGCTTAAATGATTTAATATATTGTTTCAATTGTATTTGTATTTGTGTTTATAATCTTTATCTTTATCATTATTTTTGTTTGTTTGTTATTCTGTACAGTGTACAGTGTACAGTGTGTGTACCTTTAAAAGATAAAATTGAAGCAGACGCGTCGATTCTCCAAAGAAAAGCAGAAGCGTCGATGAACGAGGCGCATAATCTGTAAGAAACACGCTTAGATAAGCAGTTAAATAAGTTTAATGCCGGCTTTGTTTCCCTCTGCAACTTGTGGCAGTCGCCATTCTCGTATAGACGGATCCTTTCACATTCATTCATCCTCTGGCACTTCTTCCGCCACCACCAATTTGGATCTCTCGGAAAGACAGGCAACGTCACGTTAGACTAGATTACAGATCGTTCAACACCACAGAGATGGCAACGTATCAACAGGTAAGTCCAGATTTTGTCCTTTTTCTGCCTCTTTTTTTTCTTTCTTTTTTTGTTTTTTTCTATGTTTAGTTTTTCTTCTGTTTTATGTTACTAACATGTTCATGTTTTAGATTTCAAACGCCAACCAGGAGATCGAATTGAACAACCTGTCCAATAATAACAACGATACGGATAGGGACAGATTGCTATCGTCTTTTGATTCGGATTCATCTCCATCGCAACCATTCCAGAACGACGCTAATGACAATAGATTAAACACCACGACAACTCCACCAATAGAAGATAACAACCAGCAATCCACCAATAATGCATCGGACATACCCATAACAACCGGTCAGAACCTTGTGCAAAGTGCAAGAAACCAGATACTGTACACGATCACTAACGCTCCACTCCTCAGGTTCTTCAACAAGTCCAACAGGTACCACCCACTAAACTCACAGAGTGCCTCCGACCCACGCCACCACAACCACCTTCAACAACAACATTCAGAGATTGACGGTGTGTTTTCGAACTTGTCCGCCAAACCGACTGTCTCGTCACCTAATTCCGAAACCAACACGCAGTTGCCAACTTACGAGGAGGCTGCTTCGGATCCTACGCCTCCATACTGGGAAGCTACAATCATGGCTGGTTACGAGGACGAAATATTTGTCGATGGGTTACCTGTGGGAAACATTGTGAATTTTGTTTGGAACATGATGGTTTCTGTGTCGTTTCAATTTGTTGGGTTTGTTATCACGTACCTCTTGCATACGTCACATGCTGCAAAGAATGGTTCGCAAGCAGGTCTAGGTGTCACGTTGATTACTTTTGGTTATTCGAGCATACCTCTTGGTTACGGTGACAGTTTGGACAACGTGGATCAACGGTTTGAGCCATCGAATCCTAATATGATTGATTTCGACGGTAGTTCGGGTAGTGGAAGTTTGACGATGGTGGGTAAGATTGACGATTTTGATTCGTCCTTGCCTTCTTTGAGTTCTGGTGACGATGCCACCGGTGCGTCTGGTGCAGGTGCAAGTGTTGCAGGTGCAGATGCAGATGCCAGTGGAGGTGACGGAAGTTCGTTTGGGAACAGTGTCATTTTTTCGTATGGGTTGATCGGTGTTGGTATTTTCATCATTTTGAAAGCATGTGCAGATTATATAAAGGCCAAGAAAATCGAAAGGGCCATTTTAAATCCTCCAAATGCACCAGTTGGAGAGGATGCGGTTTAATTTTAATTTTAGTTTGATAATTGAATGATGTGTGCGTGTTTTGAATTATAATCTTTTTTTTTTCTTCCTTTTTTGTGTGTGTACTTTTTATTTAGAATTTAGTAGTATGTTTATTTTATCTTATTTGGGTTTTCTATTATTATTATTATTATTTATTTCTTTCATTGAAGCTTACTTTTTTTCTTCTTATATTTTATTTTTATATTCCTATTTATTATTATTATTATTATATTTACACATTTTATTTGAAATTTTTCATGTAATTGAAACTAACCCAAGACAACCAACATCTTTTCGTAGATGGTGAAGACGATACCACCACTCAAGATCAACCTTCCGAGTCTAGGTGTGGCACCTTTCCAGAAAGTCATCAACCCTTCGTCTCTGAAGATCTTCACGAAACAATCGATAGTACTACTGTACTGTTTCTCTGCACCCAAAGCCTGCATTCTTGTCTTGACTGTATCGATAGGCATCGTCGAGTAAACGGTAACGACACCTGCAAAAGCACCCAATGCAAAGGTCAACTTTGAACTTAATGGTTCGTTAGGTTTCGTTCCCGATGCCTGTTGTAACAACCCTTTGATCTGGTTATACGATCCTAACCTCACGGCGGAATTGGCACCTTGTCTCAAGGCAACAGGTAGCAAACCTGCATACAGGCCTTTCAAACCTAGATCTTTAACCAACCGGAAAGTACCCATACTCGACTGATACTTTGGCTTCAACGATTGCTTGTCATCGATCTTTGCTGTTTTGATCGCTTCTGCTGGTGTCACTGCAACGATGGATTCCAACAATCCGGCACCTAGACCGGCAAGCACGCCTCGTGGACCTGACAACTTGCCGTCTTTATCGGCTAGTAGTTTCTTGATGGAGTCAAAACCAAGGAATCTCACTGATGCTTTGGCTGTATTACCAACGACAAAAGCAGGACATCCGACGTATAGAGAGGAGATACCTTGAGTTCTGGCGATGGTGTAGATGAGAACGAGTGGGTTACGTGACATCTTGGAAGATTTGTCAACTAGTTGAAGACGAGTCTTTGCGAATTCAAAAGGGTACGTGACACATCCTTCGACGGCACCCGCTAGACCACCTGCAACAAAAGACTTGAAAGGGTCAGGTTTTGGAGGAGTAGATGAGTCCTTGGTCATTGTTGAACGGTGGATGGATGGAAGGATGGAAGGATGGATGAATATTTAATTAATTAGTCAACAATTAAAGGATATGTGGACGAATGAAGTCAATGCATGTGGGAGGACCAGCGGAAAAAAGTCGAAAAGTGAAAAAAGAAAAAAACCGCTGTTAATTTTTCATTTCGGTTGCACCGCCCGAAGTTGAGTTTGTTGTTTGAAATCGATAAATCAGTGTGGGTATAACATTGTACATAGGACTATTAACATATGTATATATATATACATTGTACATCGATAAACTTGTTTTTTGTTTGTATTTATTCTCTTTTATGCTCCATTCCATTTTCTTTTTTTTTTGTTACTGGTAAACTCGAAGAAGATTACAGCAGTTGGCGGTTGCTACGCATGCTACCGAATAAACAACAAGACATCCTGTCTGAGAGAGAAAATAGCACAGTCACTTGACTGTTCAAACAGAAAATCCTACTATTTTGTAAATTTTTCGTGCTTTGTAAACTTCAGTGACAACAAAAAAACAAAAAAAGTAAAAAGGGGGAGGAAAGAAGGGTGCTGGGTTAATTATCCTTCTTTTTTCCCCCCTTCATGTCGTGTCGCACCGGATCCCTATTTCTGGGTAACTTCGAACAACAAAAGAAGCTGAGAAGAGCAATATATAACAGTTCTACGGGAAAGTTATTCACATCCTTAGGTCTCGTCAAGATTCATCGTAACCCAGTTATGGTGTGTTGAAAAATATTTTGGTTCGTATAAGATTTATTTGACTATCCTTCTTGGCCAATACAAACTCATGTATATTTTTTGCTCAATATAACAATTAAATAACTTTTTCACAAAGCTTACCCATGCTGTTACCGGAAGCATGAGAGCTAAGTATATATATGCAATATATGTAACGACTATAGACGTCTATCAACGCTTATCGACGTTGTTTTCTGCGAACAAACCAAGTATTCTTCAGTATTTGGGTCCTTTTAATTGTTTCCTTTCTGTTATCTACTACTTTTGGAGTCCTTCTTCTTAGAGGAAGCGTCTTAGGACTACAAACAGTGTCCTTGTTGAGAGATCAACCTACAGACTTATCCACACTGTGGTTCAGGACTCTCCATATCTTATATAGTCTATTACGTGAATACAACCATGAACAATTATACTTAGATCATCTTTAAATAATCAAACGTTATAGAATATAGATATATTATATACTAAGATAAGGTGTTTCAATTTAAGTATAAATTTCAAAAACTGTTGCAATGTCCAACACATTATTCACGAGTAAGAATTTTTGGGTATATATATATATATTTTATAGATTAAAAATTAATAAAGAATCTGAAAGCAATTTAGGACAGAAAACCTCTACCAATAACGGCTCACCACCTTATTTAAGAATCCGTAAAAATTGAGAGCTACCAGTTGATATTGATTCCAAGATAAGATAGATATGCATTAAGATTCTTCGAACAAAGAATACATACAATTCCTCTGATGTTTATCAATTTTGGCCAAGCCCTGGATAGCCAAATTTAAATGTTTTCGATTATCTCAGCCATGAGATGGTGACTTTAGAAACAATTCTGTCGCTTCAATAGATCGTAATTCCGAGAAGACGTATAAATAGGCAACTTAAAACAAAAAAAGATAGAACAAAGGGCTCTTGAAATTATATATGGATGATCTTCGTTCGTTGAGATCAAATTTAAAAAGAAAAAGAAAAACGGTATGTATTTAACATGTCGCAACATCGAAATTAAATCTGCAGCAATAGTCCACAATACCTTATATATATATATATATTAATTCACGTTTTCCAACAGATTACTCATGTGGAAGCCCTACAATTTAAAAATTTGGATGAAAAGTATTAATTTATAGATATATATATAGATATATATATACATACTAAACAGCTGCAGAATTACGTATTACGTATATTTTACCTGCAAGCTAGGCTATACTTCCCTCTTGCTATATGTGTCCTATGTGTGGTATGTGTCATACATGCATGGTCATTTCAAAAAGAAAAATCTTTGAAATTGAATACACAGGCCAATTGTAACTTGGAGTCTATTTATATAACCCCAGGCATAGAACAATACTAGAACTGTATCATATTGGCACCATTTCATGCCCAAATCAAGAGCGTATACCTGCTCTTAACTATTCTACAAATTACAAAATCGTTTTTTATTTTCATTTACCCTTGCAATTATAATAACAAGATGATATATAAAGCACTTATGATTCAAATTTCTCTTGTGCTGCTGATGTTACCATCAACAGTGTTGTCCTGGAATTTACTTCCAAGGGATAACGCCACCCGAGTCGATGCTATCAACGTCATAAACTGCTGGTTCAACAACGGAATTAATCCTAGCGATAGCCTGGTTGCTAGATTGACAAACGGTGCGTTGGCATTGTACACTTACGTTGATGGTACGGTTTACAACGAAACCACCAAACAAATGGTGGGAAGGTGCGCCTTCACTTATGGATTCGATCTTGGTATTGTTTGGATTAAAGGAGAGGAGAGAGAGGAAGAAGGGGAAAGAAGCCAGTTTGATTTGGTTGTTCCATACCAAGATATCGAACTGTTGTTTGAAGGTGGTCGTACTTTCCACCGTAATTTTCCGATCAATTCGAGTCATGAGTTGTTCCGAGACAATGAGAATGATGATCAACCTTTCACTTCCTCGAGTCAATATGGGAGTTTAAATTTGGGATCTTTCACTTTGGCCAATGAGTCTTGATGAGAAATCATGATGCATGCTTGTGCCATTCTTTTACTCCCCAAGTTAATTTCAGAGTCTGGGTAGTGTAATGCGACAAAACGCATTATATATATATATATATATATAAGTATAAAACTGCATGGGCAGTAGACTGTAGTTGTAGATTTTAAGTACAAATTGTAAACTGTAATGAGTATAGGCCTCTATCGACCCATATCGACGTTGGATCTCGAGAACTAACCAGATATCAGCTTATATATATTTGGGTTCCTTACTTTCTTCATAATTATTATGTATCACTTTAAAGTTTACAGGGACTTCGTCTTCGGGCTGGAACCAGTAGTCTTTAGGTTGTTGAAAGTTCTTCCTATCAACAATACCACACTGTCTTTCATAACCTATATATTCTATATGTCTCTTTACGTGAATACATCCCTCCGGACAACTATACTTGGATCAGCCAAAGAAAAATCATAATAACTATATAACTATATATATATATATTATACAAGTAACAAATTGGGGTAACGGAAATGGGAACAATCTTTGGTGCCCTGTAGGCTGTAGTGGTCGATGCCTGTAGACAACGAGTCGATCGACGCATTAAAAAGTTTTGTAGTGCACGGGTTTTTCATTCCTTGCAACTTTTCATATTATGATTATAGTTTCAATTTGTACAGATCGAGATAAATATCAAATCAACAGTATGCGTACATACATCACTGGTGGTGGATTCTTCTATTTCAGAGTACACATTCACATAGTCTATATCGCATCACCATGTCTTCGATGTCATTAAAGGCAGAGAACGAGATCAAGGATCTCATCCGGATGGCATCAAGAACGTTCTACCCACACCAATGCGTGTTAATAATGGATGCTTTACTCTTCCACTCTGTTGTCTTTGAAGAGGATTTGTTGAAACTCACTTGCATGCATCGTAAGATCTTTCGTTCGTTTTGCAACAAGTTGTTGGAAGATAGACTCATTGTGGCGTACACCCAAAAGGAGGAGGCTAACCAGTATCGGATGATCTCCAAGACCTATTACTTCATCCATTGGATAGAAGCTATCGATTCGATCAAATGGAAGATCCACAGTATCGTGAAGATGGTGACCGACGAGATCAGCCAGTTCAACGAGCCGAAAGGTTACATCTGTCCCACTTGCCGTACAAAGTATTCGTTGATCGATTCGGTCACGTTGTACAACGAGGCCAAGATGGCTTTTGAATGTTCTGTTTGTGGAGATTCTCTTGTCGAAGACGATTCCGGGTTGGAAGCACAGAAGGGTCAAGAGAAGTTGGAGAAGTTGATGAATCGGTTGGAACCGATGATTGAATCTTTGAAGAAGATCGATAGCATGAAGATCGAGGATAACAATTTTGAGTCTTCGTTGATCAAATCGATTCCAGCAACCTCGAGTTCGTCTGCCACGTACACGGTTTCCAACAGGTCATCAAAGTCGAAGAACAACAGGGACAAGAACGGTATGTCACAGTCATTACAGAATGCCACCAAGAGGTCGCAGGCCACTGTGCACGTTAGCATTGCAGCTGAAGATGAGTTGAACGACATGGAGAGAGAGTTACAAGAACAGAGAAACGACAAGATGCGGCAGAATGCATTACCTTCGTGGCATCAGGAGTCTACTGTGGGTAAGGCATCGTTGGGTCGGTTGGACGGTGACGTTGACGAGGAGTCACAGTTCCAAGAGATGGAGGTTAAGAGTGAGGAAGGAGGGGATGGTGTTAAGACGGAGGTGAAACAGGAGGGAGTTACAACGACAAATGATAATGTTAAGAGCGAATCTCCAGAATTGTCGACATCATCAGCTAACAATAACAACAACAACAACAACAATAACACACAGACACGGGAGACTGCAGAGGAGCTGGATGCACTTACAGCGTACTATGCGCAGTTGAGAGAACGTCAAGCTAAAGAGGAGGAAGACGAAGAGGAGGAAGAGGAAGAGGAAGAGGAAGAGGAGTTGGAGGATATTGATGAAGATGCGTTTGACGAGGTTGAGATGGAGGAAGGTGGTGTAGATGGGGAAGAGGCTGGTGGTGAGGAAGGAGGAGGAGGAGGTGGCAAGGAGAGCAGCGGGACAGGTAAGGCTGAGAACGGGGTGAAGGTATACGGGGAGGAGGACGAGATAGACGAGGAGATGTTTGAGGATTTTGAGAGTGACGAGGAGTGAACAAATAGATAAATAGATAAATAGATAAATAAACAAAGATAAACAAAGATAAATGAAGATAGATAAAGATGAGACACACATCACGTGACCAGAGAGACTTATCGGCAAGAAAAAAAAGAAAAAAAAGAAAAGAAAAGAGAGCTTATCTAATCGCACGCGCCTCCGCAAACTGCAAAGTCAAAGTGGCTGTCTTTTGCCCTCCGCCGTTTTATCTGTTTGCCTTCCTCCTTTTCTTCCTTTTCTTCCTTTTCTTCTTCTTCCTTTTCTTCCTACCATCACTTCTGTTTGAGTCCCTCTACAGGATACCATCTCATTCTCTCTTTATTTCTTTCTCTCCATCACAATGAGACAATCTGTCGCCCTATCCATCTTGGCCTCCCTCGCCTCCGTCAACGCATTGGTCATCCCACAATTCGATGACGTTCCTGCCCAGTTTGCCTTGACAGCTCCTCAGACTTCCCAACAGGTTGCTGAAAAAGCTGATGCCCCTGTTGCTACCCATCCGGACGTCACTTTGCTAGCTGAAGACGATGCCGTCCCACTATTTGTCTCTGAAACTGCCGCTTTGAACGTGATTCCTCACTCCTACATCGTTGTGTTGAAGAACGGATTGTCTTCCAACCAAGTTGACATGCACACCAAGTGGGTCAAGGACATGCACTCCACCATTGTGTCTTCCTTGGAACCATCCCATCCTTTCGTCGAGTTCATCAATTCTGAAGGCATCTCTGCAGAAGGTGTTACGGACACTTTCAACATTGCCGATATCTTCAGCGGTTACACCGCCTACTTGCCAGAGGATTTGGTGCAATTGATCAGAAGACACCCTGACGTTGCTTACGTCGAAAAGGATTCTAGAGTGTTTGCCATCGAAGCTGCCACACAAACGGGTGCCCCATGGGGTTTGTCCAGAATCTCCCACAGAGAAAAGTTGTCCCTTGGCAACTTCAACCAGTACATTTACGACGACGTTGCAGGTGAAGGAGTCACCGCTTACGTTATCGACACTGGTGTCAACGTGAACCACGTTGAATTCAACGGTAGAGCCCAATGGGGTAAGACCATTCCTCAAGGTGATGACGACGTTGACGGTAACGGTCACGGTACCCACTGTGCAGGTACCATCGGTTCCGAACATTACGGTGTTTCAAAGAATGCCAAGATTGTGGCTGTCAAAGTGTTGAGATCCAACGGTTCTGGTTCCATGGCTGACGTTGTCAAAGGTGTCGAATACGCTGCCAACGCCCACATTGCCGAGGCTAAGAAGAGTCCAAAGGGTTTCAAAGGTTCTACTGCAAACATGTCGTTGGGTGGTGGTAAATCTCCAGCTTTGGACATGGCTGTCAACGCTGCCGTGAAAGCTGGTTTACATTTTGCCGTTGCTGCAGGTAACGATAACGCAGATGCTTGTAACTACTCTCCAGCTGCCGCAGAAAGTGCCGTCACTGTGGGTGCTTCGACCCTGGGTGATGCTAGAGCCTACTTTTCCAACTACGGTAAATGTGTCGACATCTTTGGTCCTGGTTTGAACATCTTGTCAACCTACATTGGTTCCAACCAAGCCACCGCCACTTTGTCCGGTACTTCAATGGCATCTCCACACGTTTGTGGTTTGTTAACCTACTACTTGTCGTTGCAACCAGAAACGGACTCGTTGTTCTCAACGGCCTCGATTTCTCCAGCTCAGTTGAAGAAGAACTTGATCAAGTACGGTACCAAGAACGCATTGTCCGACATTCCAGAGGATGGTACTCCAAACATTTTGATCTACAACGGTGCTGGTAAGAACATCAGTGACTTTTGGGATTCTGAATACGTTCAAGAGGAGGACATGGACAGAACTTTGAACGCTGTTAAGGAGGTGGAAGCCGACTTGGGTGAGTTTGCTGCCGAGTTCCGTTCCATGTTGAAGGAAGTTGAACAGGAGGCTTTAAAATCGGTTCAAAATTACGTTGACTCGTTGAAGAACTGATTAAATGTTTTTTTTTTGTTATAACATCGAAAAAAAATAAAAGGGTGTAATATTTTTGAACTAAAGGGCATATGATGTTTTTTTGTTTTTTTTCCTTTTTTTTTTCTTTTCTTTACCGTGTGTTTTTTTTTTTTTTCGTTTTAAAGGTTCATTCGAGTATTTTTTTTTATTACCGATCGTCATTTTATTAATCTGGTTTTTTATTTTCTTTTTTTATTAATTTTTTTGGTCTGTTATTTTTTTTTTTTTCTATAGGTACTTTTATTTTCTATTATTTAAAGTGTGCGGTCTTGACGATCGCCTCTCCTTTCATTGTTTGTTGTTACCTGAATACACATATATATTTTTTTAAGAAAACAAGAATTCTTCTTTTAAAAATAAGGGGAAACGTATATAATAAAAGGAAAAAAAAAAACAAAACCGGGCGTTTTAAGCCAGACCGAAAGTAACGTCGAAAGCACCAAGCACAAACCGCAACGTGAAGGCCAACGTTATGATGAAGGCAAGGAACGCATAACCTGGTTGACCTTCTTTACGACCTAGCAAGTATCGGTAAACGAACCGACTCACTGGGTTTTCGTTCATGAAATCGACGATGTATTTGACGAGTAAAATCAAAATACAAAGTAAAGTTGTTTCAATCAACAGAACGATACGTCTTTTAAATGGATCTTTATGTTGTTGTTTTTCGTACAAGTTGTTTAATTTTTTAGTGATGTCGGATGTCGTTTGGAAGGGGAGTAAAGAAAGCATGATTTGTAAAAAATTGTGGATCTGTGTCTCCAAACATGAAGTTTTTGGTTGTTGTCTTTGTTGGATAGTTGGGATATGGTTGTTGTTGTCTTTGTCTTTGTTTTGGAAGGCACAGATCCTTTGGATGTTTCTCAACCTTGACATCTTATCCTCTTCGTCAACTAGTTTCTGGGTTTCATCTAACTTACGTTGTTTGGAAAGCAAACGTTCACGGATCCGCAGACCACGGTTCACGTTGGGGAACCTCACACCGTTGTTGTAGTACTGGTAGTCGGAGATCCTTTTGCCGAGTAAATCTTTGTTCGAAACCACTTCTGAGCAAGTCAGCAGATGCGGTGTTGTAGAATGATGATGGTTATAGAAAGGTGCGTTGTTGTTGTTAAGGAAAGTTTCTTTGAATTCGTGGTGGATTGCCCCATCGGGTGTCTGAGTCGAGGTGAATTTGCGTGCGTAATGTTGGTTCAACATTTGTGGATCACCTGTTGTTGATGTTGGGATACGAGACCTTGCGATTAGTTCGTCAAGGTATGCGTTCGAGCTTGCCATGAGTTGCTGATGTGGTGATAATGATGTTGTTGGAGCTGGAAGCCCCGGTGTATCGTTCAACGACTCCGTGATTGCCTTTGGTAATGGTAATGGTGGTGGTGGTGGCACCGTATCATTCTGTTGTTTTGTAGGTCTCCTCTTCTTCAGGCTCTTCAATTTGCCCATGATGTACCCATGTTTCTTGTGTTCAGTCACCACCACGATATCACCAGGTGAGATAACACCACCACCGTCGTTTTGATTGCCAACGATAGCAACGGTTGGTACCTCCTTTTTTTTAGTCTTGTTGTAAGGATCTATCCATTTCCCGTCCTCCCTGTTCAAAACGGCAGCGGTGGGCATTGCATCCATGACGTTCTCGTAAGATTGTAAATTCAAAAAATCGGTTTGTGTTGCAGTAGACTTACGGTTTTTCTTACCAATTATCATCTTGGTGTTGTTCCAAAAAGCATGGCTTTTTGGTTTCTTGTCGAACAAGAGCTCTGTATTTGCCCTTATCAACCGCTCGCCGTCGTAGTCGTAGTAGTTGTACTCATCGTCATCATCATCGTATTTAATCCGAGGTTGTGGGTGTGGGATGGAGAAGTATCGTTCTTGGGAAGGTAGGTCATCGTCGTCGTCGTCATTATCGGTGTGGTGGTGGTGGTGTAGTGACGATGCAACTTCCGGTGTAGGTGCATGTGCTGTTGCTACCACGCTCATCATGAATCAGGTTGCTGGGTTGTAACAAAAGTCTAATAAGAGATGGGAAGTGAACTAAATAACAAAAAAAAAAAAAAAAGTTACTGAAAAACACGATCTAAAAGCAAAAGCTTAACAAAGACGCTGTGACCGATGGGGAGATGAGGCAGATTTTAGACTGGGAAAGGCGGGCAGGATGTGAAGGATGTCTAAAAACCAGCCATCTTTTGGTGTGCATGCGGGGGGCGGAGAGGAGGGAGGGAGTGCATGGTGGGTTGTCATGGGTGCCAACAGCAAAGAACAGTTACCAGAAGAAAGCGAGAAGTAAGAGAGGTAAGGTAGATGGATGGATGGATAGAATGATGGATAGAAGGATAGAAACCAAAGAGAAAAGGGCAGGAAAAGAAGGGAAAAGGAGGAGTAAAGGAGGAAAAAAGAAAAAAAAAAACAGTCACATGACACACACCACGTGACACTACACAAGTCTGCCATTCTACGCGACGTGCAAACAAAACACGTTCAAATTTTTTTTTTTGTTTTCGTTTTTGCGCTGCTTATCAGCCTTTCGGGATGTGGCTGTTTCTGTGTTTTGCTTTCTTTTATGTGTACATGGGTGCTTACCAGTGTGTACTTGTCCACCTTCAAGCGTTCCCCTTCTTCTTCTTCTTCTTCCAATTCTTCCAATTCTTCAACGCAGGCCCGTCTTGCCCTGCTGCTACCTATCACTTTTATACACAATGAGCAGCAACGACAACACCCAGCATGCAAAGCACCAACTGCACCCGTTCGTGACGCCTTCCACACCGGAAACCTCCGTCTATGCCTTCGAGGCCTCCAAACAACAGACATCGCAACAGCAGACGATGCTTCTGGAACCAACAACCCCTTCGTTGAAAAAATCCACATCTTTTGAACTCCATCAGTTCCCACAGACACCGGACAGGTCAACTAACCTGATGCTTCCGGAAGGCACACCGTTGTTGTCACCTACAAAGACAACGACTCCTTCGAAAAGAAAAAGTACCGATTTCTACAACCTCTTGAAGTCTCCTGAGTCGAATAGAACGGATTCAGATGTGAAGAGACGATCAATCGAGTTGAACAAGATTATCAACCGGTCACCTGAAAGCAAGATGAACCATTTTATTTTCCATGACAACTTGAAGTCACCAAAGAGAAACAATACAAACAGTAACGGGTTTCGTGTGTCCAAAAAGAACGATTCTGAAATTAAAGAGATCTCGGAGAATTTGAAGACACGATTGAACTACGCAAATTTAAAGATCCAACACGGTTGGGCAGACACACCCATCGACGAATTGGAAAAAAAATTGGCTGAGAAGAAACAGTTGCCGAATGCAACTGGTAACTACGACAGTTTTTGGAGCTTGAAAAGTACAGAATCGCCCCTGACGCAATTACACCAGCAACCACAACCACAACCACAACCACAACCACAACCACAACCGCAACATAACCGTTTGAGCACCTCACCAAGGAAGTTGAAGCATCACATCAGGTTGGACGACTTAGCAAACTTGAAAGGATCTGCTGAGCCTGAACTACTGAAAGCACTCTCAAACACTACCACCACCAAAACAACAACAACAACACTACTCACGAAACCAAAACTATCGATCCACTCCAAAGACAACAACGACAACCTAGAACAGGAGGCTATCATGTCGTTGATATCCCTGTCGTCGCCCATCAAGTACACCGCATCGCTGAAATCGTCAAGAGACGACTCTCACTCTCCTCCTTCGCCGATTAAAAAGACCAGGAACAAATTGAAAGGAGGAGGCGTGAGTGTAGGAGATGCAACCGATGACGAAACCGACGTCGAAGATGACTACCAACAGCAGCAGCAGATTCGTCCCTCGTTACCTCCTCCTTCATCTCTTGCAAATTTGCCCAACACGCAGCCGATCTTTGGACACAGCAGACACAGCTCCCAGCAGTCGATGCATTCCAACCACTCTTACCATTCGTCAAATAACAACAGTTCGTTGCCTTCGTTGGGACATAGTAGAAATGGGAGTAGTGGTAACGGAATAGGACACAGCAGGAGTGGAAGTGGGTTGATGGGGTTAGGGTTGAACTTGAACGAAGCCATCAAATTGAAACCCCATCCTGCCGAAGATGATGATGACGACGACGATGATAAGACCGCTAGCGATTATTCCGAATGATTTCTTTTTCAAGATTCTTAATGAGATATGTATAGGGTATTTTTAGCTGTATAATATATGTGTACTTTTTCTTTTTTTTCTGTTTCAAAGCATTTTTTCTACGGTGTGTATATAAATATGAATAGCTTATATCACGACAAACTCTTGTCAATAAAACATCCATTATAGTTGCCAGTTAAATCCCGCTTATCATAGTTTTTTTTTTATTAATAAGGGTAGGCTGATTACATAAGCAGACACGCATTTTGAAAACGGCAGAGTTCACTTTTCAGTCCACTTTATTCTTGATGTCTTGGTCTTTGTGACACTCTTGTCTATATGCTTTACCATCTTCCAATTCACACAACAGCTAATGAAGGACACGATAAAGCCATTTCTTACACACCATGAGGACCTTGTCCTTGACGTTGCATACGACTACTACGGCAGGCAATTGGCCACCTGTTCTGCTGACCAACACATCAAGACGTTCGACTTGGACGCCATGAATTCGACCTGGGTGCTAAACGATTCTTGGAAAGCCCACGATTCCACCATAGTGAAGGTGAAATTTGCCGATCCTGAGTTTGGACACCTTTTAGTCTCGGTGTCGTACGACCGATGCATCAAGATCTGGGAAGAGAAATTTGACGAGTTGGTTGGTAGTGGGCGTCGATGGAGGCGACTTGCTAGTATAAGTGATTCCTACGGACCTTTGTACGACGTTTGTTTTGCACCTTCGGTGAAAGGGTTACGGTTCGGTACGATCGGGTCCGATGGGAAACTTAGGATCTACGAGTCGTTGGATCCAGGGAATTTGAGCCTTTGGGGTTTGATCCACGAGATTGACGTTTTGAAGAACAGTGTGAACAGTCAGTTGCAGAGTGATTTTGCAATCAGTTGGTGTCCTAGTAAATTCGGAATGGATTTGATCTGCGTGAGCGCGTTGGACCAAGCGTACGTTTACGGTTGTGATGATGAAGATAACAAGAGTAACGGGAAGTTCGAGTTGAAGTGTCTATTGGGAGACCACAACGGGTTGATCCGGAGTGTGGACTGGGCACCGAGCATGGGGAGAAGCTTCCATTTGATAGCTACAGGTTGTAAAGATGGGTATGTGAGGATCTTCAAGTTGGTGATCTCCCACGATGCGGATGTGGGTGGTGGGAATTTGGAAGGTAAAAGTAAGCGGTTCAACGTGGAGTTGTTGGACTCGTTCAACGACCACAAGGGGGAAGTATGGAAAGTGAGTTGGAACCTGACAGGTACGATATTGAGTAGTTGTGGGGACGACGGGCTCATCAGGCTGTACAAGAGCAACTATGCTAACAGTTTCCAGTGCATGAGCGTTGTGAGTGCTGGCAAATAGACAAAAAGAAAAAAAAAGAGTCAAAAAACAGTTATTAAGATATATATATATATATATATATATATATAGTAGTCGATTATTATATTAAACAGTGGTTATGCGATCAATTAGACTTTCGAACATATCATCAGAGATGGTCTCATCCAACCCTTCCAACAACCGTACGTTCGCTTCAACGGCCTTTAAATTCCCTTGCAAACCCAAAACCAACGCGTCCAATTCGTCAAGCAACCCTTCTTTAGTCTTGATCAAGTACTCCAGCTTACTTTGCAACAAGGCAACGTTTCTTTCTTTCAACGGTATCAACATGGATTCCTTGATAACACTGGGTGTCAATTCGCTAACGTGAACCGGTTTTGCCTTTGATTTTTGTAACTTTTTACCTTCCAAGATCAACTCATCCAGTTCGTGGAGCTTCGATTGCAAGTCCCTCTCTTTGTATATCGTGTCAAATTGCTCCGTTGCCTTGGATCGCCAGAAGTCCACTATTTGCGTTCGCAATTGCTCCAACACCGATCTATCTATGTAAGGATAACTTTCGACGAGCTTGTCGAGCGTGAACTTTTTGAGCGTTTCATTGGTGGCAAATATGGCAGCCTCGTTGAGTCCTTCGAATCTGATGTGTTCTGCCATGGTGGCGGTGGTTAACTAAAGAGGTAGAAAAACATATAGGCAAAGACACCAGAGATAAAAAAAACATGTAAACAACATAGAAAAATGATAGCAACAGGGCAGGTCGTGTGCGTGCAAACCCATCTTTAAATTTTTTTTTTTTTTTTTTTTTTTTTTCAAAAATTTTCAACTTTTTTCTTTTCATTTTTCCTTGTTTGTTGCTCTTTTCCTTCCCCAATTCGTTACAAGATAATATGAAGATACTAGCTACAGCAGAAGATACAGGATCTGTCAAGCAGATAGTATGCCGTAGAGGAACCGACACCTCCAAACAGGCCGCCACACAACCAGAATCGATAACCAACCATTGCACAGAGACGAGAAACAGCAAAGTGCAACAGCTGATAAGAGTCAACGAGGACACCATTGTCGCTAGTAGGTTCAACCAGTCCATAGCCGTATACAAGATCACTGATAATGATGCCGAAGAACCTTTCCAAACGTTGCACAAGTTCGAGAACTTGAGCGATAAGAAGGACACCTTTGTGAGTCTTTTCCAGCACGGCAGTGGTGATAGCAGCAGCAACCGAGTGTTTGGATGCTTCCAATCGGGCAAAATTGTCGTGTTTGAATTTGCCAGCGGTGAGAACGAATTCTCACTTGTCGGAGAATTCACCGTGAAAGGTCCGATTTCCGACTTCGTTTCCGACTCACAAAGAGACAACGTTTTTGCTTTCGGTGGTAAAGAGAACGATTTGACGGTTATTAAATTGGACTACAGCAATTGGAAGTACGATACTGTTTTCAAAGCAAAGAACGTGAGCAACAACAAACTGGATCTCCGTGAACCGATCTGGATCTCAAAATGCTGCTTCGACAACAACAACCAAGACGACGGCCACTACAGGTTGATCACGGTGACAAAGTACGGTCAGATCCGGGCATACGACTCTAGCAAGAGCCGTAAACCGGTGACAAACTTCAAGGTCTCGGATGCAAAGTTGACGAGTTTGTGCGCTGTTAACGACAACGAGGTGATCTGCGCAGACGACAAGGTGACAGTGGCAAAGTACGACGTTGCGAAGGGGAAGCTGGTGGGTAAGTTTGTCGGTAGCGTTGGTGCCGTGCAAGTTGTGCGGTTGAGTCCCGATGGGAAGTTGGTTATCACCGGTGGGTTGGATAGGTACGTCCGTTGTTTTGATTTGCAGACGAGGGAGTGTGTTGTGAAGGTGTTTTTAGGTACGCAGATCAGCGACGTTTTGTTGTTGGAAGATGACGAGGTGGTGGTGGTGGAAGAGGAAGAAAAGAAGAAGCCAAATAGTGCTAAGAAAGAAGCAGCAGCAGATGATGATCAGAGCAGTGAGGATGACAGCGAGGACGAAGAAGAAGAGTTGTGGAGTAAGTTGGAGAGTGGAATTAGAAAGAAGAGAAAGTTGAATTAATAGATTAAAAAGTTCTATCTATATACGTCTATACATGCAAATATAATGTAATTTTACAAACCGGTACTTTTTGCCACCTTCTTGTCATGTTGGGACTTCCTGTTATGGTTGCCAGTCCTCGACTTGTTCTTGTTCTTGTAAGCCTGCGACTTCTTGTCCATGTAGTTGTTGAAATTCGAATGCGTAGCCAGACTAACACTTTCTTGTGACCCGTTACCTTCTTCCTTTTCTTTTTCTTCATCCTCAGGTTTCCACCGGTTGCTTTTCTTAACACCAGCGTTCAACGAAACGTTAACATCGATGAACTTCGACTCCAACATTTTGAACCGTCTAGGATTCCTCTGCAACATTCTAGCCCATCCTTCGATCTGTTCGTCCGTCCAACCACCCAACTCCCGCTTCAACGTTGCCCTGTAGTTGGTGTGCCTCTGCTGACGGGATAGCAAATCGGGACTTGTCTTGTAGATCTCAAATAGCTTTGCCTCGATCTTCGACTCCACGGTACTGTGGCCGTTGTTGTTTTCTGTCTCCAAAGCATCACCTTTCGTCAACTCCTGGTCTGCATACGAGTCATCGGGTTCGTCCTCATCGGATTCGTACAAGAGACGGAGCGCATTAGTAAGGGTCTTTTGTTTCAAAGTTTCGTCGGTGGCAATGGAGTCTAGTTTGGCCGGCTGTTTCCGTTTGCCGAACTGCACCTTCGACATGTCAATGCTACTCTTTTTCGATGTAGAAGGAGGAACCACTTCCACATACTCTTTGGTCTTGGAAATTATGTCCGGGTCCTCGAACAACTTGTTTATGATGAGGTCGACGTTGTGGTTGTTGGCAAGCAGCAACGTCTTGCACTTGTCTGCAGTCAACTGTGGGAAGAACTCCAGTAGCTTGTGGATCTTGGAGTCATCGAATTGCAAAGACCGAGTCTTCACTGTCTTGACAAAGTTCAAGCTCTTGAGCAAGTTTGGGTGCAAGTCCTGGAATTTCTTGGATAGGACGATCTTGGAAGTGAGAGGGTACTCCTTGACTAGCTGGGTTTTGCTTGTCATTTTCAAGCTTTTGGTGATAAAGTCCACAAGTTTCGGGAATTGGAAGCTCATGAGTGACACGACCATCACTTCAAAGCATGTCTTTGAGTGCAAGGATTCTCCTCTGTTGTACAAAGTTTCCAAGATGGATATCCAGTGTGGGTTCACGAAGGGGAAGTCTGCGTTGCTGCCCTGTGATTTTCTAACGGCGATGAGGTTTCTCTGCCTACTAGCGTTGTTCTTATTCCCCGTAGTGTTGTTATTATTTAAGCCCAGTAGAATGCCGAGAGTGTCCAAATCCACGGTGTTGAATTTGGTCTCGCTAATCTTCAACTTCAACTGTTCGTGGATCAACTTGATCACGGAGACGTTATCAGACTTGGAGTTCAACGACGATTTGACTGTGCCTTGCACTAGATTCCGCACGACGTTGACCGTGATCAACGATTGATTCACCTTGGTGTTCTCATACGCTAGTTTACAGTAGATCTTGACGAAGTTCCAGATGGCCTCACTACTCAAGTTCAAGTTGACGATGTTGTTCAACTTGACGAACTGGAAGATGATCAACTTCAAAAGCTTAGAATTTTTAACAATGTCCGGGTTGATCATACCCAAGGAGAACACTTTTGTGGACTCCTCTGCAGTTTCAAACAGGTAGGTGTTTAGGAAGACCGTGAGCTGCTGTTTGGTCTTGATGGAGAGGGTCAAGTCCCGGGACTGGGTGATCACTATGAGTTTTTGGAAGAGGTTGATGTAGTCCTGTAGCAAGTACTGGAAGATGACGGGGTCCTTGTCGATCAAGCTGGACCGGAGCTTAAAAGGTGGGTACGAGACTATAGGGATGCTGATTTCTGACATGGTGGTTCTATGTACTTACACCAAAGAGAAAGATAGAGAATACAGTGGTCGGTTGGAAAGTTGAAAATCAAGATGGGTCCGTTTATAAACGGTCAAAACTAAACGGGCGCAGAAAACATGGCCGTCGCAAGTTCTACGCCGATCGACGCCGCCATGTTTTCAGGGAAGTTGAAACTTGAAAGTTGCCATTTTATATCCATCCACCTGGTGTCTGTCCTCCTCCATTGCATTGATGTCTCTTGTCGTCTGACTGCATCCAATTGGGCCATGATGTTGAAGACACTCGTAACAATTGCAGTAGCATTCAGCTGCATACTCTCGCACAACAACAACTGGCAGCCGATCTCTTCCTCGTTTGGGTTCTCGCTCATCGGGTACCTGCTGGTGGACTACCTCATCCCAACAACGTCGCCTGCTTTCGTCAAGCGTGGATTGTTTGGAAAGGACATGTCCAAAAGGGACAAACCTGTCATTGCAGAGACGATGGGTGTTGTGCCTGCCGTCGTGTACTTGTTCATCTTGATCGTGTCGGTTCCCTTCCTGTACAAAGTGGACGGTGATGGTGATGGTGACACCCCGCTGTTCGGCACTGGTAAGTTGGCGTTGTACCTTTCTTGCCTTCTCAGCTTGCTCTGTATGATCTTGCTTGGTTTGATCGACGATTTGTTTGACATACGTTGGAGGCACAAGTTCTTCTTGCCTGCCATTGCATCGATCCCGTTGTTAGTGGTGTACTACGTTGACTTTGGAATAACCTCGATCCTGATCCCGAACTTTGTGAAACGCTTTTTCAAGTTGAACGACAATTCAATCGACTTGGGTGTGGTTTACTACGTTTACATGGGGTCTGTGAGCATCTTTTGTCCGAATTCGGTGAACATCCTTGCTGGTATCAACGGGTTGGAAGTTGGACAGACGCTCGTTATTGGTACGTTGCTCCTTTTGAACGACAGCTGGTACCTGACAATAGGCAACAGGACCGAACCGAGTTACGAGATCCACTGTTTTTCAACGTGCCTGCTCGTTCCGTTCATGGGTGTGGCACTAGGTTTGTTCAAGTACAACAGGTATCCATCTAGGGTGTTTGTTGGAGATACATGGTGTTACTTCAGCGGGATGGTGTTTGCCGTCGTTGGTATATCGGGCCATTTTGCCAAAACGTTGATGTTGTTCTTCATACCACAGATTGTGAACTTTGTGTATTCTGTGCCGCAGTTGTTTGGGATGATTCCTTGTCCTAGACACAGATTACCTAAGTTTAACGAGAAGGATGGGTTGTTGTACAATTCATTCACCGAGTATGACGACGGGAAGAACGAACCTTTGAAGAAGAGTTACTACCCTGTGATGTTGTTTCTAGAAAAGTTCAAGCTGATCAAGTTGGTTAAGAAAGATGAGGTCATCTTGAAGTCATCGAACTTGACGATCATCAACATGGTGCTCATTTGGACCGGACCTGTAAGGGAGGATACGTTGTGCTACATCATCATGGGTTTACAGTTTGTGATTGGTTTTAAGATGTTGGTATTGAGGCATACACTGGCTCCTATGCTATTTGGATTTGACAACTCCTGGAGTATGTTGAATAGATTCTATAAATAAATAGATAAAAATTAAAAATTAAAATAAAAATAGAAACATTATGACTTTTCGTTCTTCTTTTTTTCATTCCAAAACTCATTTCTCTGCTGTAATAAAGCTTCAACCAACTCTTTCAGCTCCTTATTCTTGACCAACTTGACAGACTCGAAGAACTCATCCAAATTCTTACCAGTCTTCATCTCGTACTCGTAAGTTTGGATGAGCAGCTCGTATTTATCGATATCCTTCACGATGGTTGCCTCAAAAGTACGTTGCTCCTCGTAGTCCAACCACAACTCAACCATCTCCTTTGCAAAGTTTGGGTTGTAAGGCTCAACAACGGACGACAAGTACATCACTGTACTGTATTCCCTCCTATGCTTCTCTTTCTTATCGATCACAGGGTCATGGGGCACGATGTCACCGACCAAAGCCTCAGCAACGTCATGAACCAAAGCGATCTTAACACATTTGGACAAGTCTGCTGGACGTTGCAAGTTCAACGACATGGCGATCATCGACATACGGTACATGTGGTCTGCAATCGATTCTGGTTGTGGGATGGAGTGATCCAACCATCCGGTTCTCTTCTGTGTTTTGAGTAACGTTAGGATCTGGTAGAATGCGTTGATGTTGTTTGTAGGTGGATTTTTTTGTTCCTGTTTTTTGGAGAGCAAATCGACGATGGATTGTGGAACAACGTCCTGTGGGGTCCATGGTTTGGAGGAGGACGACATTGTCATCTTATTTGCTGTGGATGAGAAGAAATGTCTGAGAAGGCTGATACGCCTGGAGAAGGTGAAGAGCATTGGAGGAGGAGGGCAACAGACTGAAATAGAGAGTAGGAAAGTAGGAGAGATTTAGCAAAAAGGTAAACAAAAACAGGGCGAAAAATTTCAGCCAGAAGCTGCGTTTGGAAACAAGGCGGTGTAGTAAAATTTGTACATAGCAATAAATTAAGATTGGTTTTTAGTTTAATTTAACTCGTTATAAAAAAACAACAATCATTTTAATATGTAAATAAGATACTATTATATATATATATATATATTTATATTATTAATTCTTTCAAAATGATTTAGGCAATCAATTCAACAACACCACCGGCAGCCAAGATCTTTTCTTCGGCCAACTTGGAAACGTATCTGGCCTTGACAATGACTGGAACGTTTGGTAATCTACCTTTACCCAAGACTTTACCGTAACCTTTAGCCAAAGTGTCAATGACGATGGCGTTATCCTTGGTGGAAGCGGCAACTTTGGCGTCCTTGTCTTCAACTAAGGACCATAGCTTGTCCAAGTTCAAAACTGGAGCCCAGAAGTGGTTCTGTTGTTTGTGGAAGTATCTCATACCAACTTTACCAAAGTAACCTGGGTGGTACTTGTCCAAGTTGGTTCTGTGGTGATGTTGACCACCGGCCATACCACGACCACCAGGATGCTTTCTGTGCTTACCAACACGACCGTTACCGGCTATAATATGGGGAGAGAAAACTTATGTTAGTAAAAAACAAAAAAAAAACTGTAATAATAAAAACCCTTGGGATTTGTAAAATGTGGGTATAATCGAACGAGAGCAAAATGTGAAGAAACTTGTTGTTTTTATAAATTAATCTTTTTGATCGATCCTATTTCATAAAATGGTCTTTCACTTATGAGTGAAACTGTGAAAAATTATCGAATTCCAATGTAACTTAGCTGATTTTTTTGAGGAAGTTTCCCAAAACTGATTGAACCGCTGTGTGATAGAACTACAAGATCATACTATACTGTGTAAATGCAATGATCAACTGTTGTACAAAAGTAGATGTTCAATTCGATGTTCAATTCGATCGATCAACCTGTTCAGACTCTCTCTCTCACTTTCTCTCTAAGTTCAACGTAACGTCACATGGATGGTGCTGGAGGGGGGGGGGGAGGGAACATACCTGAGACGTGACCTCTGTGCTTTCTAGTCTTTGTTAATCTGGTAGGCATTTTGTGATTTGATGTGAGATTAGACTGATGAAGGAAAGGAAAGGGAAGCAGAGAGTTGTAAGATGTGTGAAATGTATATACCAAAGAGAAGTGGAGGCCTGTGATAAAACTGTGTGAGCAGGCAGAATTTCGCGGTGAATTTTTTTTTCTCCTGCCTCCTCTTTGATTATGTCATCGCATTTGCACCTCTCTTTTTTTTTTGTGTGTGCCGCGAGGGTTTCTCTGCCCGCCTTCTATGTCACGTGGTTCTTTCTTTCTTTCTGATGCTTACCTCTCTGCTTACGTGAAAGTGAACCTGGTGATTGATTACCTAACAGATTATACAGTTGGGGACGGCGCAGGTGTATTGTGGCATACAACATAGATAGATAGATAGATAGATAGATAGATAGATAACCCTTGCAACACTTATATTTTCATTCAGCAATGCCCCACACCTCGTTGTAGGTGTACTTGCCCTTTGTCTCCGGTAAACTAAACTTGACAAAGTAGTAGAAGGCAAGACACACCCCGGCAAAGATCAAATATGTGTAACCTCCGATGGCAGCATTCAAAACAGGGAACACAAACCCGACAACAAAGCAACTGATCCAATTACAATCCGTAGCAAACGACTGTGCCAAATCCCTCACTTCGACCTGCGAAACCTCGCTTATTAGCAAGAAAGGGATCGGACCACAACCTATAGCAAAAGAACTCACGTACACAAACACGCTCGTTATGGTAAGCAACGAACTGTTGACCAGGATTCCAGCACTCAATCCGACGGATGCAACCCCCATAGTGGCGACGGATACCATCATCATCGGCTTACGTCCAAGCCTATCCAAGAACAAGCTGGCCACAAAAGTGATGAGCATGTTGAACAAGGAGATCGTGCAGTTGATGAGGATGGAACTGGAAGGAAACAAACCGGTTAGGATCTTGACTCCATAAAAGATGATGGAGTTTATCCCCGATAGTTGTTGTCCCACCATGGAAAACATGGCGATTTTCTTGGAGTTGTGGTAAGCAGGGTTGCGTAAGTATCTAACCAAGTTCAACTTGGCTAATTGTGGATTCTGCTCAACGAGTTTCAAATGGGTCATCTTCTCCTCTTTCCAAGTCTCAATTTCTTGTAGGCAATGTTGAGGACTGGTACGTAGTTTGGTCAAGATCTTCAAAGCTCGATCCTCTTGATGAGAGTTCAAGATCATCCATTTTGGAGATTCGTCCATCACTACCAAGTTCAACAACAACCCTGTAAAAGCCACCAATCCGGCAAAGCCGAGTATACGATGCCAATCGACTTTGTTGGCCCAGAAGATCCCCAACAACTGGGTGAGCAAGATCCCAAAGTTGACGCACACCTGGGTCATGCTTCCCAACAGGCCTCTGAGTTCGAGTGGGGAGATCTGGTTGATGTACAAAGGCACAAAGACAAGTGCAAAACCGGCACCTAGACCAGAAACAAACCTTCCTATGGAGACTGTAGTGAAAGTTGATGCGTAGTACTCAACGAGTGATCCCAAAGCGTAGAGGGAGTTTGTGAGGATGAAGCTACGTTTCAAGCCGTAGTGGGACGAGATGGACCCAGAGACTGTGCTCGAGATGAGCCCTCCTATGGAGAAGATTGATGTGACAAAACCGATTTGAGAGGCGCTGAGTTGCAGGGATTTTTTGATGAACATTTCTGGGGCGTTCAATTCGGACATGTGGTAGCCGTACTGGATGGAGGAGAGACAGGCGATGGAGACGGAGGCGAGGAGGTGCGGTGTGTACTGCGATCTACCGGTGCCAGCAGCAGCAGCACCGGCAGCAGGAAGCAGAGGTGACGAGGACATGAAAAGATGGTCAGCAGGAAGC
>JAJMAB010000099.1:0-48924 GCA_030564825.1 Ogataea sithepensis | reverse complement strand
TACTGCTGCTGCTTGAAGCACGACTGGAAGTTGACGAGGCACTCTGTTCCACAGCAGACGAACTGGAATCAGTAGTAGTTGACGTTGACGTTGACGATCTGGAGGATGAGGTGGTGGTTGTGGTAGTTTCACTGATCGTCGAAGAGGTGGACGACTCTCCGATGGTGTACACCACCGAATACGTATTCTCGTAAGAATAAGTCGCCACGCTAACGATCGCATTGTTCCTCTTGACGAACATCTTCTTTTGCAACTTCTTCACAGCAGCACCGTCACTGCCGTCGGACATAGTGTACGGGTACCCTGAAGTCTCCACACGTGGCATGTACGTGGTGGTGAACTCAAGCGATGTGTAAGTGTAAGTCAAGGCGATAGTGGCCGAGTACACGGTGTGAGAGTCAGGGTACCCTTGCAAGCTGAAGATGTACAAATCACCCGTGTTTTGGTCACTGAGAACAACTTTTGCGTTAAGTTGGGTGTTGGTATTGTAAGATATGGCTGAACTTGAGACGATTTCGGTGCTGCCATCATCGTTGTTAACGGCGAGCAAAGACGCTGAGGCAACGTTGTAGTCGATGTTGCCTTTGAGAACTGTGAGTTGGAACTGTTGGATGGGATGGTTGGTAGCGGTGATGGTGAGGCCGATTTGTGGTGTTGCAGATAAAGAAGATGAGGTAGAGGAAAAAGAAGAAGAAGAAGAAGAAGAAGAGGAGGAGGTTGATTGAGCCATCGACGAGGTGGATGATGCCTGTGAGATCGAAGTGTTGGTGAGAGCAGCGTCAGCAGCATCCTCCATCGTAAGCGTAGCAGGAACGACAGACGGCGTGTACGTGTAAAGGGCATTGAATGCATACGCCTTCACGGAACTGTATGACCCGGAGAGAGTCGTATAGTCAGGGTAAACCGTGAAGTTGACGCTGTAAGTCTTGATCTCGGTGATGCCTTCCTCCTGGTTGATCCCAATACCGAGCTGGATCGCGGTGTTGTCTTCACCTGAATCGGTATAAGTGTAGAAGATAGAACTGTCCATCATGGTTAAGCCGGAGGTGCTGATATCGTCGGAGTTAAGTTGCAAGTAGTAAAGGTCGTCATCAAACCCAGCCTCATCTGCGTAACCTTCCACTACAAATGGCGACAGGTTGGAAGGGATGTCTATCTCCCACATGGCAGTAAAAGTCTCCTGGAATCCAAACAAGGTGGGTAAGATGTCAGGCGAGACTGTAACGTAGGTGGACATCATGGTGGTAGTAACTTCGGAAGTTGAAGTGTAAGCGATCGTAAAGGTGGCCAAAAAAGTGTCTGCTTCGTCCCAGACGTTATAATCAGGAAACATACCGAATTCTGCGGTGTAAGCTCCTCCTCCTCCTCCTCCTTCATCGTCATCCGAACCGTAGTAGGACAACGAAACGTAATCGGAATCGGAGTCGAGATCGTAGTTGTCTTCTTCATCAGAAGAGATTTGTGTGTCATCTAAAGTCAACTCGAAGTAGGAATCGAAGGTGAAGTTTAGAGGAGAATCACATGTGATTTCAAAGGGGGAGAACTGTACAGGGACGACGACTTGAAAGATACCTTCTCCGGTGGAACTATCCATGTGAGATCCCAATCTAACACCTGAATCGATAAAGTAGGTATATTGAACGTTGTAAACATCACCTTCCTCTGTGATGACATCGGCATAACCGGTATAATTATTAGCTTCGTAGTTTAAAGGTGAAAAACAGACACCAACAGCTGTATATTCGTCATCCTCGATGTAGGCATCTGGGTCATCACCAGAGTATACCATGTAGGTGTCTGTTCGCTGGATCCATGGGTTCTTGGTCTCCCCATCGGTAGGTATGTCGGGGAAGAAAGTATCCTTTTGGAAAGAATACTGGTTTGTGTTGTAAAAATTGATGGTGACGTTCTTGCCGTAGTCTTCAGGGACGTTGACCTGCCACCAGTAGGCACCTGTGGTGTCCATGTAGGCGATCATTGAAGGGTTTGCAGCCACATAGTGAGTGAAATGGAGGAGGAAGAGGTAGGGAAGCATCGGTATGTTTGTGATGCAATTGGATTGGAAAGTTGAAGTAGGAGCATATATATGCACCAAGGTTGGTTTACAGAAAGACAGAAAGAGAGAAAGAAAGGATAGATCAATCTAATTTATAACCTGAGAGTTTGTTTGCCTGCATGCACGTTGGAAACTGGGCAGAGTTCTGTGTGCAATAAACTAAATCTGCATGGTTCAAATATGTTCGCCGCATCAGATTAGCAGCTGGGGGAGTCGGGGACTCGGGGAGTCGGGATTGGGAGGGGAGCCTGGGCCCTGGAGGGAGGATGCTTTGGGGTTGAAACAGCCTGTGCCAATTCATATTTACGTTATACCTAGTCTCGACTCTCCAGATGGTGGAATACAAGTTGGTGGCCTCCAATGCAATTTATTGCAACAACTGGAGAAAGACAATACGATTAACGGCAAGCAAAAAAAAGCCCCCAGCCAAAAATGCGGGCCGTGCCCAGATTCTGGGGAATATCTCTGAATCTCTGAATCGCGCTTACCCACATGCTGAGTCATCGAGATTCGACGTGGCAAGACAGACGATCGACCGCACACACCAACAGATTACATAAGCAGACAGAGACGATCGCCGAATTCGGAGAAACCGTAGGGGTCGTGCACAGCTAACAAGAAACGAGCGTAAATCAATGATCATCTAAAGAGCGCCTGAAAGTGTCGGAGTCGACTCGGGCTGCCCGCGCTGCGTTGCGTTGCGTGCGGTGGTGGGTGGGTGGTGATCTCTCTCTCTCTCTCTCTCCAGATCTTGGTTGCACCTCCGAGTTTTTTATCAACCTTCTTCACACCCCTTTTCTCTCCCTTCCCTTTTCTTCTTCTAACTCAATTGACAACCCACACACTCAGTCACAATGTTCCGCCAACTAGCAAAGTCCTCTTTCAAGCCTTCCTCCGCTTACACCAGATCCCTAGCCACCGCAGTCAATGAAAACTCCTTGCCAAAGAAGTACGGTGGCAGATACACCGTCACTTTAATCCCTGGTGACGGTATCGGTAAAGAAATCACCGACTCTGTCAAGACCATCTTCGAGAACCAGAACGTCCCAATAGATTGGGAAACCGTCGAATTGTCCGGTTTGGATTCCGATTCCACCCAGATCGACAAGGCTGTTTTGTCTTTGAAGAGAAACAAGGTTGGTTTGAAAGGTATCACCTACACTCCAAACTCCCCATTCGCCAAATCTTTGAACGTCGCCTTGAGAAAAGAATTGGACATCTACGCTTCCCTAGTGTTGATCAAGACTATCCCTGGTGTCAAGACCGCCAAATTGCAAGACATTGATTTCGTCCTAGTTAGAGAAAACACCGAAGGTGAATACTCTGGTTTGGAACATCAATCCGTGCCTGGTGTCGTTGAATCTTTGAAGATCATGACCAAGTTCAAAACCGAAAGAATTGCTAGATTCGCTTTTGACTTTGCTATAAAGAACGATAGAAGCTTGGTTACTGCCATTCACAAGGCAAACATCATGAAGCTAGGTGATGGTTTGTTCAGAGCTACCGTCAAAGATGTCGGTGCCAAGTACTACCCATCTTTAGAAGTCAAGGACATGATCGTCGATAACGCTTCCATGCAGGCCGTCTCCAACCCACAACAGTTCGACGTGATGGTGACTCCAAACTTGTACGGTTCCATTTTATCCAACATCGGTGCCGCTTTGATCGGTGGTCCAGGTTTGGTTCCTGGTGCTAACTTCGGTAGAGACCACGCCGTTTTCGAACCAGGTTGTAGACACGTCGGTTTGGATATCAAGGATAAGAACCTTGCCAACCCAACTGCCATGATCCTGTCTGCTACCATGATGTTGAGACACTTAGGTTTGGACGAACAAGCAGATAAGATTGCTCAAGCCACCTACGCAGTCCTAGCTGAAGGTCAAACCATCACCTCCGATATCGGTGGTAAGGCTACCACTACTGAATTCACCGATGCTATCTTGAAAAAGTTGAACTAAGCTGCATGTGTTTGTGTGTGTGTGTTTTTTTAAAGTTGAAAGAAAAAGAAAAAAAAACTAAAGTTATTATTCATAAATAAATAGAATTTTGTTACCCCCCCCCTCCCTTCTCAACTCCTTTTATTTTTTTATTTTTTTCTTATTATATATATTATTATTATTACTACTACTACTACTTCTAAATTCATCATTCTTATTATATTCCTATAATCAATTACACTTAAACATCCTAAACAACTCACGTCAAAGAGATCGGATCAAAAACGCGATGCCAGCTCCGAGGATTGTTAAAAAGCAGTGCAGACAAAAAGTTCATGTTCCACCGACGCGACTTCAGAGTCGATCGACGCAGTATCGCCACCGGCCTCCAAAGATCAAATCTCTCTGTAAATACTCCAGATTTCAACTTATCGATGCTATCTATCTATCTGTCTATCCCATATTACAAACTCTCTTATTTTCTTCCTTTACTTTTAGAGACAGCAATTGTTGTTGCGCCTCCCCCTTCACAAATTCACCAATTGATTGCATCCATTCCTAGATTGTTGGATGGTTCGATCAGACCCCTACTGCAGTTTCAAGGAAAGAGAGCCATAGACCCAACAAACAAGGATACAATAATAACGACAAATTAACATGACCACAGAGATATTGAATAACGTGGATTTCCACCTGCTATTGAAGAAATCACAGTTTAAGACCCCGATTGAGGTGATAAAGAAGAACTTCAAGAACTTGCAGAAACTGGTGGAGAAGCAGCAGACCCTCCTTACAAAACACCTCAACCTCCTCGAATCCAAGAAGAACAAATCTGAAAGGCTCGAAATCTTGAAGAAGATCATTGGCTTGCAAGAATCATACGTGAAGAAAGTGGCTGGTAGGGTGAAATCACACAACGAGTACGTTGGGAGGTTACAGTGCCGGATCAAGAAGCTCGATGAGTTGAAAACGCTATACGAGAAGTCTCAACAAGGTACAGAGTTGACTGGCAATGACGTGCAACTAGTTGATTTTTATAAAGGTGAGATCCAGTTGCTAATTATCGACTACTTGTTGAAATCATCGATTAATGACAACAACAGCAACAATAGCAGCAACGGCAAAGCAACAGCAGACCATGTGGGGGTGAAGATGGCAAAAGAGTTAGGATTGGACAAACTTATCGACTACGACGTGATATTGCAAGGTTTGAACATCTACAAGGAGATCAGGTACGAGAAGAACTTGAAGATCTTGATTGACTGGTGCTTTGAAAACAAGAAGAACTTGAAGATGATCAAGGAGAAGTACGACTTGAACTTGGATCTCGAGTTTGAAACGTACTTCCAGAAGTTCATCGAACTGATCAAGGTGGGTGACGTGTTCCAAGCTTTGGAGATTGCGAACGGGTACTTGATAGGTTACTTGAGTGAGGGAGCTGGCGGGGATGACTCCGAGAACTTTGACAAGATAGCACAGGGTGCTGCGCTACTGTGTTGGAACTTGGTTGAGATTACCTCTGACGATACAAACAACAAGGTTAACAACGGTTTACACGGTGGTAACGCTACCACCACTGCATCGGGACAAGCTTTAGCGTACTACGACTCGAACGTGCGCACGATCAGCCAGATTGATGAGAACTTCAAGAAGTATAAGAATTTGCTGCAGGATGACAAATGGACGAAGTTAGCAGATTTCTTTTTGTTTAACTTCAACTCGTTGTATGGGATAGACCAGGACCTGGAGATATGTCTATTGTTGAGCGTTGGTGCAAGCTCTCTCAGAACACGGTCTTGCGGACACGAAAAAACCGGTGAGGATGGTGACACCAATGCTCAAGAGGTGAGTTTTGAAGGGTACCTTTTGAAAAACAACACTAGCAGCAAAGATCAAAACCAAAACCAAAACCACAATCATGTGGGTGCAGGGATCCTCAGGAACGACTGTCCGATCTGTTCGATCGATTTAAATGAGTTGACATCGAAACTTCCGTTGTCCCATCAGATCAAGACCAACATCTTTGAGAACCCGGTGATGTTACCCAACGGGCACATCTACCAGTTTGACAAGCTCGTTCATTACAACAGGAGCCAACAAGGTGCTGAAGCTGCAGTGGTGTCTGATAAGGCGAAAAGTAAGCGGGACGACAACGGGGATGCTGATGGTGAACCGCTCACTATTGAGAGTTTGGAGTTATTGATGATTAAAGATCCGATGACTGACGAGTCGTTCAACAAGTCTGATATCGTGAAGGTTTTTCCAACGTGAGTTTTTTAATACATTGTTTTTTTTTTTTTTTTTTTTTTTTTTTTTTTTTTTTTTTTTTTTTTTGTCTTTTTGAATTGATTATAGTTATATATATATGTATAACGTACATATATCTTTAATTCAAAATGTTTCTAATGATGATTTTTTTTTTTTTGAAAGTGCATGTACACCGTAATTCTTCCTCTAAAGTATATTTCAAGGCGGTGAAACTTTAATTTTTTCAAGACTTTTTTTTTTTTTTGCAAAATTCTTTATTTTCCTCTTAAGTTTGAGTCATTGGGATCACATTCTTACAGTTAATTTATACACACAACAGACTCAATATGGCACGGAAGAACAACAAGGCGAAAATTGGAGGAAAGAAGAAAGGTCTATCCTTAGCGTTGTCAAGGCTCCAAGAAGTGGAGAAGAAGAGCAAGATTCAAAAGGACAAGGAGTTGAAACAACAGCGATTGAAAGAAGAATCCATCAAGAATAAGAACAAGCCTAAAAGAAATGGAAATGGGGAAACTGGTGAGGACCAAGACAATACGATCATAATTCCAAAGCAATCTTTTGTTCCCTTCACAACATCCGATCACGTCTTACTTGTAGGAGAAGGAGACTTCTCGTTCAGTTTGAGCGTCGTGAATGCAGGGCACGTCTCACCAGAGAAGCTAATTAGCACATCGTTCGATACTTTAGAAGAACTACAACAGAAGTACACCACTGCTGTGCCGACAATTGCAGAGTTGCAAAAGAGAGGTGTGAAAGTGTTGCATGGGATCGACGCAACCAACCTTGTCAAGTCCTTGAAACTCGTGACTAACTTCAAGAAGAATAAGAACAAGAACAAGGAAATTTTAGGAGGCACGGACAAGTTGAACCTTGTGATGTTCAATTTTCCACACACAGGTAAAGGGATCAAAGATGTGGATAGGAACGTTGCCGTGCACCAGAAGTTGATGGTTGATTTTTACAAGAGTTGTAATGAATTGTTTGGGTTGTTGAATGCGAACAGGGCACACAACAGTACGCATTCCGTGGCGCAGTTATCGTCCGTTTATGACTCAGGGTACGGTGGCATGGACAAGTTGAGTAAAAATGGTGGTGGTGAAAAGTTGGACCGGATTGCGGTTTGCTTGTTTGAAGGGGAGCCTTACGATTCCTGGCAGATTAAAAGGCTCGCTAAGGAGAGTATCGGTTACAAAGTGGAAAGGTCAGCCAAGTTCAACTGGGGAGATTTTGAAGGTTACAAGCACAGAAGAACGAACAGCATGATGGATACGACAAAAGTGGCGAGCGAACGTGATGCCAAGATGTACGTCTTTGAGAAGTTTGTCAAGTTGGATTCCAAGAAAAGGAAGCTGGACGATAGTGATGGTGAAGATGGATATTAGATAAGAAGTAATAATAATAATAATATATATGTACATTAATAATATTAAATGAGAACACAAGTAAAAAAAAAAAAAAACAGAAACAAACAAAAAAACGGAAATATTTTCTATATACAAAAGCAAGCAGTAATCTACAAAAGTTATTTCTTCACTTCGAGTTCACCGTTTATTAGATCCGTCAACATCGTCTGCAATTCTTCAGTTTCTTTATCAACAGGCATCTTTGCCAACTCTCTTTCAGCTTCAGCACCACCTAAATAACGCTTCATTCTAGCACCAAACTCACCAACAGTTGAGATGTCAAAGTACCAGAACGCACCCGTTGTGGCCATGGCCAACGAGCTCGTGGCGAGCAGCGAAGCGTGGGCCACTGCACTCAACGCATCCTTGTAGAAAGAAAACTGCGGTGGCACATGGTTGTGCTGGTAGAAGTTTGGAACGTACCTTCTTCTAATGATACCTCTATATGCGATCTTGGAGGCAATGTAGGTGGCCACCGTGAATCCGTAGAAGATGGCAGCTTGACGGAACCGGCGCTCGTTGTACTTCAAAACCTCATCGGATTTGGGCGTGCCTGTCTTGCCCAAGACTTTACCGAAATCAATACCAATTGAAGACATTTTGATTGAAAGATGTATATCTGTAACGTTGATCGATATTATACACCTTGTATGTGAGTTATCGGAGTTGAAGTCGAAGAGTATGGATTAAAAGAGGAGTTCCAACAACCGATTCTTTTGAAGGTGCTTGAAAAAAATAATTTCGTCCCTTGATCTCCAAATCGACGCGTCGATTATTATAATATAGTGCACGGATTACAATAGTCAGGCCATGTTTTAATGCTCTATTTTTATACTCATAAGTCGTCGTATGTATTCAATTGCGTAGATAAGTTTAATTAAAAAGGGGTGTCAAAAGAAGAAGAAGAAAAAGAAAAGGAGCTGTTTTACGCTTCAACTTGTTTCAGTTCAGAGCTTTCAAGCGAGATGACATGGACGCCATTTGCTTCATAGATCTTATCGGTTTCAGACTTTTTATCAGGATAAACCGATCTTGAGCACTCTTCGATAACATAGGTCTTGTAACCTAAAGCTGCAGCATCAATGGAAGAATTCAAAACACAGTAATCGTAAGCGATACCAACGGTAAAGACATGCGTGATGTTATTTGCCTTCAAGAACTCTTCACATTCGGTATGATGTAACTTCCAAGTATCTTGGAAGCACGAGTAGTATTCTCTGTCCTGCAAGTAACCTTTTTTGACGAGTGCAGTGGGGACAGCACCTGAATCGACCAATTTTTCAAAACTAGTTTTGAATTCTTCAGGGAACTCCGAACCGAACGAGTTCTGTACGCAATGGTCAGGCCATAAGACTTGCACTTTTGTTTCAGCATCACCTTTCAAAGGATGGCTGAACACTTTTGTAGTGTATGGATCCTGTCCATGATTGGAAGCAAACGAGGTATGGTCCTTTGGATGCCAGTCTTTGGTGGCGATTATGGCTTTCCAATGGTACTTGTTCAAGTCCAATAGTTTGAGGATGAGGGGTATGGTGGCCCTACCATCGGCGACGGCTAATGAACCTGATGGGGGTAGGAAATCTTCTTGAAGATCGACCACGATCAATGCAGGGTTGAAAATGGATGATTCAGACATTTTTGGTAATTGTGATTTGATTGTGTGAACAATTTCTGTAAGTGAAATGATCGATGATTTGATTTAATATATAAATATATATATATATGTAGATAGAAGAACTAAATAACGAAAAGTAGAGCAGGAGAGGAATATAAAAGACACGGTACTTATATATATATATATATATATATATATATTAATCTTATATCATGTGAGAAACCAAGGGATCAACTGATTGCCAATGCCAGTCATGGAACATAAAAGAGAGAGAAAGACAACGAATGGAAAGAGGTGGAGGCTTCAACCCGAGTTGCAGGCAGGGAGCCCTGCCGCCCCGTCGCCGTCACGTTACAACTTACATAATACATTCTACTGCATATTTCTGTGGGGGAATAAACGACGCGTCGACTTCCCAAAGAGTGCGTCGATTCTCTACTCTTCAGCCATGCTTTTAAGTTTAAGCTGGATTTGGCTTCCTTTTGTCTCGGAGTGAGTGAAAAGAGGGCTCTCTCTTTGACAGCAGCCGTTGGAGGTCTTCTTTAAGTCTGACCTTTTGACAAGCCACTTTTGGTCGACAGCTTGTCTTCATCTGCAGAAGAGAACCGTTTAACTGGACACTGGACTGACCTACATTTTCGAACTAGGACCCACCACAGAGACCCCGATCGTTTTTCTTTTTTGGCAATAGAGAGAGAGAGACGTTGGCAACAAAAGACTCTAGAGGTTTTGTCTTGATTCTATCTTATCCTTCTTTTTTGTTTTTTCCCCCAATAGTGTTTGATTTTTATAAATACTGATCAACTTGTTCACCTTCAACCTCTTATTACAGATTGCACGAAATTCAAGCGGATAATGAACATGAACATGGACATACTTGGATTTTACACAGATGAAGAAACCACTTTTGAAAAATGCCCACCAAACACCGGAGATTTGAAGCTTGACATCACTGCACACATAAGCTCACTTTCATCTGCTGATTCAACATCTACAGATACTGGTTTTGCAAACGACGACAATGGAAAACGGAAGTTGGGAAGTTACAGCACAAGAAGTAGTTCGGAATCCCCATCATTTGACCAGATCGAGGAGAGGGAGAACTCACCCGTGTACACCCCCTTTGAGATCTTCCAACTGGTGGCTACCAATGACCGTGGCGGGCCCATGGATATCAAGTCCACTTTGGAATGCTTGATTGGAGACTCGGATCCTTTGGTTATCAAGAGATTAACAGCAAAACTTGATGCAGATTTTAACGCGAATAAAGAACAGATGCAGTTGGAACTCATCACCGTGCTGGCAATCGGTAAAGTGATCAACGAGGTCAATTTTTTGCTCAGTTCTCCTTTGGATGAATTTTCGTTTAACAAGAGTGCCAAGCTATGCACATCTCTTGTTCATTTGTACAGCTATCACTTCCAATTGCCAAGAACACACGACCACTTTGGTTTCAAAACTTTCGGCTTCCTATTAGGGTTGGAAAGGTTCAGCCTTATCAAGCCATTTTTGAGCGTCTTGTTTATGGCACCAAAATATGAGTACCCTTATCAGGAAAAATTGAAATCTCTTTTCTGCTTGTTGATTTCTTTCCATTTCATGAACAAGTCTCTGTTTGATTCTATGTTTTCCGGTTTCGAGAGCTTTGAATCACGAGAGATGCTCGTCCACGTTTTTGACAATACTACTTCCCATGAAGTGAAGGACTCGGCAGATGGAATGTATTCCTTATTTAATCGCTTCAATGACTGCATGATTCTAAATCAGAGTACCCTGATAGATGATAAGACAGCTGACAAATTGTTACAAACGATTTTGCCCGAGAGTTTCGATTTCGTGTTGTTGAAAAGTATCGACTCCTTGTTTGAGATACACAAATCCTTTGTTAACATTCAGAATGACCACCGTACCATTGAAGAGTTGAGTAAGATGGTGCTGATGACACTCAACAACAATTTCACCAGGGAAATGATTTGCTTGTACTGCCTCAACAACCCGGCATCCTTAAACAAGATAAACGAGATTTCTAATGTTGGCGATTCCAACGAGGGATACACAACAAAGAGAAAACTAAGCTTCTACCTTCTCTCGAAAATTTCTGAAATGCTAGTTATAAACTTTCCAATTGCAGGTTTGAACGATGAAACACTATTGAGAACGTTGATGCAGAATAACAATCAGAATTTTAAGAAATGCTTGGGAATTAACGACAAATCCTACAAATGCACAGTGAATGAACATACAATGAACGTCTTATTTGAAATTGTTGATCAAAATTTGAAACTAAAATTGACCAAAGAGAAGGACTTACTGCAATATTTGAAGACAAGCTTGATGAACTTGAAGTACAGTTTGAACTCGAAGGAGTCCTTGCTCAATATATGCAGCTTATTAAACGATATGGGTAGCAGATTGTCATTCCACGCTTTGCTAGAGACTATCCAGTTTATCTTGTTGGTTTCGCTGAACAAACATGAATTTTCATTGCAAAGCAGTTACAAAAATATATCAAAAGATTTGGAGAAGCCATTTGGATTCAGTTACATCCCACCGGTTGGAAGATTTAATTTTGGGTTTGAAAATAATCTAAACTGTGACGATGATCATAGCAGCAAGATGCTGAGATTGGAAACTCTATCGTTGTTCCTGGATATTGAAAACTCGGATATCTTTTACCAACCTTTATGTGTTAAACTGATTCAAGATTGCTTGGTCCTATGTTCAATACTAAAATCAAAGACGTATGAACATTTAAGGGAACTCCATGACGAAACAGGGGTGATGAAATTTTCAGCTGTTCAACAATCTAATGGAACCGACGACAAGATTTACAAGTTCAAAGAAAAAACTTTCACACAATTGGCGTTATTTAAATCCGGAGAAGGATTGGATTTTAAGATCATGACCAAAGGAATCGAAATGAACCTTTCAGCGACATTTTCTAGCTTGATAGTCAACTACGACCATTCCAGCGAAAAATTTAACAGCAACAAGGCCGTTTTGAACATGGTTTACCAATACCAGATAGACTCGTTAATGAGTTTCTTACTAATTTACAAGGAGTTTGGGTTGTTTAGTTTGATGCGGTTCATTAAGACGTTGGCCTTGCAAGACTTAAAGATGGTTGACGTTTGCTCACAAGTCTTAGCAGACCTAATAGTGTATGACGCTCCTGCAAACTTGCCGAAACTTCAATACATTTCGAAGATTGTGAGGACAAGCAACACCTTAAGCAACTTGATCAGACAGTTCATTGAATTGTTCGACGACGGATACTCTTCCGCTTTCAAGAAGCTTACCATGTTTTTAAAGAGCCAACCGTCGCCTTTGAAACCTTCCAAAGTTCCCAAGGGAACAGTATCGTTGGATTACAAACAGTATGTTTCTGCTCTCGGTTATAAGACAGATTATATTAACTCTTAAGTATATGCTGCTTATTTTTTTTTCACTCTTTATTTACAGATTTTTCCTCCGTATTATTATGGTTATTATATAGTTACAGTGACACGAATTATCATTATGTTTGATTAATCTTCAAAACCATTTTTTTTTTTTTTTTTGTTGTTTGACTCCTGCACTTTTTTTCTAATTGCTCACTATTGTTTTGGATCATGTTTTTTATAACACGATAGGCTATTATAGTTGGTTTTTATTTTTCTATTTTGTACCATTTTTCTTTTTTTGCTTCTCCGTTAATTTCATCTTGAGTATGATAACCATCTATAGCTTTACGAAAGAAAATAAAGCGGAATTTGTAAAGAGGTAGCAGATATTACTTTGAAAAAAGCTGGAGCAATATAGATAACAGCAACAACAAAAAAGGACAAACAACACAAAAAGAAACAAGAACTATAAAAAGATTAGACCAGAAAATGAGAAGAGAAACAAAAAAAAAAACACACACATTCAATTAAAAAACAAAAGATGTTTATGTTAAAAAATGAGGAAAAAACAACAACAACAACAACAAAGGAATAAATACAGCATTCAAGAAAAACATCTGAGCACTAACTATCTATATATACTGGAAGGGATATCAACAACAACAAACTTTTTAACCACATCATCAATGCACAAAGGAGAGAGAAAAAAAAAACCAATAAAAAAGGGGTAAAAAGGGACAATAGATCAAAAAATTAAGAAACTCATTTCATCCCAAGATTCTCTTACCTTCCTCTCCGTAATTACTCACCAATGCCATGGCTTGGTCCTGTGGCAACCCACCGAGCAACTGCTTCACGGCGGCAACTGCCTTTTCGGCCGTCTTCCCACCAATGGAAGCCACCATCACAGCCTGCATGATGTCATCCACAACCTTCGGTATCTGGTTCATGACAACCGGATGCTGCTGCTGCACCAACTCGATCAAGAACATGTAGGCGTACGGAGCAGCCTCGTCATCTTGTAAAACGGGCAACAACTTGAACCAGTTTTCAACCAGCTCGTTCAAGTTGGGGATCTGCGATCCAAAAGAGTGCATGATCTTGGAGATCGCCACCGTGGTGTTCTCCGTGGCTAACAAGTTCTCCTCTGCTTTTGAATCCGGCACGTTACACATCTGTAACATCGATGGGAGTGTGGCCAGACAGAATTCACCAAACGAAGATCCACCGTACTGTGCACATACACCGACGCAGTACGCTGCAGATTGACGGATCCCAGCGTGTGGAGACGTGAGGGATTCACCGACAGGGTTCATGAACAACTCCTTGTACTGATAAGATTCCGGGCCGGTGAACTCGACAAGATCGGAGACAGCACAGAGGCCGAGCAACTTCAAGGAGTAGTTGTCGTCATTCAAGAAGGAGGCCACCGTTGGAATCAACTGTTGGAAAGCAGGTAGGAATCTGGACTTGGCACTCTTGAAGACAGAGGTGATGCTTTTCGTGAGCTCGTCCAAGAATTCTTCGTCGGTGTACTCTTCTTCGTCCTCTTGGATCTCTTCGTTGTATTCATCATCGGCAATGTCTCTGTCCTTGATTCTCTTATAAGTTTCGGTCAAGTTGGTCTTGATCGATTCGCCAAATGCAAGCAACTGGGAATCAGACAACGAATCACCACCCATTATTTCCAATCCTTTGGTGATGGCATACAAATAGGTGACCAACAACTCCAACACCGGGTCGTTGCCCAACTGGTGCACCAACTTATCATACATTTCGGACCACAACTGTAACGATTGTGGGGACTTGTTGGAACCTGTAGCTTCCACCGTACATTTCAAAAGAGCAGGCATGCACAAAGCAGATGAACCTCTGGTACCGTCGTGCAAGTAAAAGTCCAAACCTGGAATCACAACTTCAGTGGCAATCTCTTCCACGTACGGGAAGAAGTCGCCTCCCAAGACTTCCGCGTAGTTCTTCAACAACTCGATGGCAGCAGTCTTATCTTCTAAGATGGCAGTATGAACGGCAATGTGCTTACCGGATAGCTGGATCACCTCGTATTCTTCACTCTGGTTGATATCTTCCAATTCTTCCTCTTCCACAACGGAGATATCTTGCGTGGCTTTAGCAGCCTCTAACAATGGAGGCAAGACACCTGGTAGGTAAGGAATGAAATCTTTGCCAACCAACTTGCAAATTCTGCCCCATCCGTGTTCAAGGTAGGACTTCACTGGATCATCTTCACCGGTTAAGTTGTTCTGCAAATGAACAAAAATTTCGACAATCTCCTGTGCATTAGGTGCAAATTTTTCCTTACCGACAGCTAGTGCGATCAAAGTGGAACATTCAATGGACTTGGCTTTCAACAATCTGCTTTCTTCTCCCATTTCAGCTTTAAGAACGTCAATCAACAAAGGCATTAATGTATCGTAGTACTTGTGGAATTTATTCTTAGCGTTATCGGCAACGATGGCAATGGTGGTGATGACTTGCTCTTGAAGATATCTCTTTGGAGCATTCTGCAACAAAGTCAACAAGTTTATTAACATGTCATCCAAATAAGGCTCCAACACTTCCTTCGTAGCGTCATCGGCAAAGTTGACTAAAGCACATGCAGCATGGGCTTGCACTCTTGGAACGTTCTCTGTGGACAACATCGAAATCAACGCTGGCAAGATACGATCACCTGCAGTTCTTTGAATCACGTCAGCAAAATCAGTGGACATCTGACCTAAAGCGTTACAACAGGCGTATTGAACTCTAGGATGTGGATCTTGTAATGAAGGTAGAATCAAATCCAAGATTCTTGGAATTTCGCTGATTAACACTTCTCTACAACCTTCAGTGGCAGACGACAAAGCCATGAGGGAAGCCTGTCTCTCGTGCCAATCTTGAGATTGAATCATCTGTGGTAAGTATTGGAATAGAGGTGCAGCCAAAGATTGTCCACCCAATCTCAATGAAGCTCTATCTAGGGATTGTCTGGCAGCGTTGTATTCTTCCTCGTCTTCATCGTCGTTCAACTCACTGGAGTTGTTCCACTCTGAACAGTCTTCATCATCGACACAAACTTCTGTCATCAATTGCAAAGTGACAACAACAATGGTGGATGCATAAGTTGGCTCCCTTTTACACATGTTTGGAGAGTTTTCACAGAACGTGGTCAACAATTCCAAAGCGGCCAATCTAGCAGCGGAATCCAAATCTTTGTTCTTGGCCACCTCTGAACAGAATTGAATGATGGTTGGAAACATTGGTTTGAACAACTTTGGTGCCAATTCAACCAATTCTATCAAACTTTCCAAGACTGAGGTCAAAGCAGACTCTTTACCGTTTTCCAAGAATCTTGGCAACGAGTTCAATAGGTTTGGCAACAGTGGGCTCAGGTTCGTCCACTCCGATTTTGGCAGGTGTTGGAAGAATGCAACGAAAGCAGAGCATGCAGCGATTCTGACATCATCACTCATATCTTCAAAACCAAGGTGGAACATCTTCAAAGAATCTTGTAAGTGGTAGTTTGCAATGATGAAAGGAGAAGTGGCGATGATTCTATATGCCGATTCTCTGAAACTTGGGTCTGCGTTGGTGGTAGCCTGCATGATGGTAGGAAACAAATCTGGCCATTCAAATTGGACATCTCTGGCTACTTCAGAAATGGCATCCGCCAACTTGTGTCTCACTGAATTTTCTTGAACGGAGCCGAAACCTTGCAACAAGACGTTACGGATCTCCTGTTTAGCAGCGTCGCTGATGTGATCGATCTGTCTTGCTGTCACCGAGTAACCTTGTTCGTTTGGTGACTTTATGGCAAATCTTCTGAATAGGACAGCAGCAAACGATTTGGAGGCGACATCTGGACCATTGACTGCCTGGTGGGCTAAGAAGACTAGTAGGATATCGATACGGTCTTTTTTGTTCCAGTCTTTGTTCAAGCTATGCTCAGCTGCTTGACGAACTTTGTTGTCATTGGAGAGTAAAGCAGCCAGTAATTGGACTAGTGCACCAGAGACCTGTTGTGGGATTTCAGCCATGACTTATTTTTATTTTTCAAAAATGTATAGATAAGGTTTGAAGTGATCTGATTTTTTTTCAAAACAGCGGAAACCGAGCTGCGTGTGGATCAAGTGAATACAGTAGAAGTGGACAGAAAACTAAAGGAAACAATTTCTGAGACTGAAAAAGATAACAAGCAGTTGTGAGCCTTTCAATTCTTGAAATGGGGATGTGAATACGGTGGATGGGTACGGGCGAATTGATGGAGATCTCAATCGGCTGCCGTATGTGAACAAAACAAATAAACAAACAAGCAGAAAAGAGAGGTGGAAATCAATCGATCGATCAAAAAACACAAACAGCAGGTTCCCAGAGCTTGTCAATAATGAACAGTGCCAAATCTATAACCGGCTAGGAGTGGGATAAACGGTGAAAAGGACAAGAGACACCAATGTGGATCACAAGTCATCCTCTCCATTTCCATCACTAAATAAATTCCATTATTCTTTCACTTTTTTTTTTTCTCTCTCCTGCTTCTTCTTACGTAATACGGCCGCTTTAAACTGCCTGTGATTACGTCACAACCTGCTTGGTTGAAAAATACACAGCGTCGTGTCTGTGTAAATAACCCGTGCACCGCTTGTGTTTTTTTTTTTTTTTTTTTTTTTTTTTTTTTTTTTTTTTTTTTTTTTTTTTTTTTTTTTTTTTTTTTTTTTTTTTTTTTTTTTTTTTTTTCTATCTTTTATGCTGAATTTTTCTTGTTTTTTTCAGTTAACTGCTGCTCTCCATGCTACTTCTTCTAAACTGTTAGACAATCTGCTAGTATTATAGAGTCACATACACACATACAATGGGTTTAGCAGGTACAAGAACGAAACAGAGGTTTGGATTGGATCCTAGAAACACAAACTGGTCCAACAACATGGATAGATTTGGAGCCAAGCATCTCACAAAGTTGGGATGGACCCCTGGATCAGGCCTAGGATTGGTGGGCCACGCCATGACCACACACATCAAGGTTGTCTTGAAAGAGGACAATGCCGGTCTTGGTGCCAACTTGCACAAGAAGAGAGCTAAGAAGGATGAGTTTGACAGCGGAGAATGCACAGGTTTGGATGTGTTCCAACGGTTGCTCGGTAGATTAAACGGTAAAGAGGAACAGATCGATCAGGAACTGGACAGACAGAGACAGGAAAGAATCATCAATGGTAGATGGGGCATAAGTTTCGTTAGAGGTGATGTGTTGAAGAGTACTTGGGATGTAGAGAAGAAGGAACTAAAGCAAGAGCAGGGCAAGAGAAAGATAGACGAGTTGCAGGATGATGAAGAGGATGATGGTAAGAAGTTGAAGAAACAAAAGAAAGAGAAGAAGGATAAGAAGTCCAAGGACAAGATAGAGAAGAAGGAGAAAAAGAAGAGCAGTAAATCGAAGGACAAGAGCGAAAAGAAAGACAAGAAAAAGAGCAAGAAAGATAAGAAGCACGACGACGACGATGATAAGAAGAAAAAATCTAAGAAATCCAAGAAACCCAAAGTGACGAGGGAGTCCATGCTAGCAGTCAAGGAAACCACTGACGATTCGCCGAAAGTGATATCCAGTAGAATGGCATTGAGATCGAAATGGATCAAACAGAAAAGAGCTGCAGTCATGGATGCTAAAGCTCTGCAAGAGATTTTCATGGTTAAATAAGAGAATAAGGTATACTCGTTATCATCAATCATCCTAGAATCATTCGCATAAAATGCCGGTTTTTCGTCATTACTTTATATTTATGTACATTATTTATTTCACAAATAGTATCATCGTTTATAATTATACTTTGACTCATAACTGTAGGAAATAAGGCAAATTTAGTACTTATTCATGGCTTATATTTTCAAAACATAATAAGAGAACTTGAAGGGAAAACCAAAAAAAAAAAGGATGTTAAACTAAACAGGAAAAGCAGAAAAGTGTAGAAATTTTAGACAAAGATGTAAGAGAATCCACCAACGAAGAACGTTGTAAAGAAAGCCAACGAGAACAATTGAGTCTTTGAAACAGAAACGGCAGCTGGAGCACCAGCAGAAGACTTGGTTGAACTGGAGGATGAAGATGAGGATGATGAAGAGGAGGATCCTGAAGATGAGTCTGAACCAGAAGAGGAACCAGAAGCTGAAGCAGTAGACTTAGAACCGGATGAAGATCCAGAATGAGATCCAGAGTGGGAGAAAGTGGCAGATGCCGAGGCAGCACTCATGAGGGAAGCACAGGTGGAAGCAGACGAAGCGTCGGTGTTCAAGCTAGCAGAACCGCTGAAGTCACAAGCAGACGAGTTTTCGTTCTGATCCTCGTAATATTTGTTCAACAAGTACACCAACTTTTGCTTTGAAGAGCAGTAGGAGTAAGTACCATAAGAACCCGTCTCACCGTCTGCGTTGATGTCTCCACAGTCGATGTAGTTGCAAATGACACCGAACAAGTCACCGTAGTCCTCGCTATCAACTTCGCTGGACAAAGTACACTTAGCAGATGATTCTATGCACGAGCAGACATCGGATTCTGGTGTTGGAGGTAATTCTGTAGCTGCTGCCCAGTACTCACCCGTTGGCGGACAGGAAAGTTCGGTGGCAGTGGCAGAGACGGAAGATGCTGAGGCAGACGTTGGTGAGATGTTAGCATATTGTGATTTCAAGTTGTTGAAGTCGTCCAACGTGGAGACGGAGTCACCAGAAACAGAAACCAAACCGTAGTCGTTCGTCTCTTGGAAGTACATGTAGACGATACCACCGGACCAAACGTCGGTCATCTCATCGGAGTACAAAGCCTGAATATCAGTGAATTGTCTTGGCTTGACTCTGTTACAACCGAATTCGGAGAAGAACACAGGGATGGTCAAGTTTGAAAACTCTTCGGTTCTGTCTTTGTAACCTGAGGATTCAAAAGTGGCATTACCACACCATTCGTACATGTTGATACCGTAGAAATCGGCAACGATGTCACGGTCACCACAGGAGAAGAAATCAGCTGCTGGAATTCTTGTCTCGGAATCGTCATTAGCGGAGTAACCAACAGGGATGGCTCTGTAACCTTGGTCGGACATGTACTGTTTCATGTCTCTGATGGCAGCTTTAACGAATGGAGCAGAATTGGTGTTGGAAGAGTTGGTGATCACTTCGTTACCGGCAAAGAAACCCAAGACATTATCGTAATGTTGGAACATGTCAATCACGGTGCTATATCTTTCGTATAATTCGGTTGTCCATGCAGGACTCGTGGTCTTGATGGACTCGTCAGGTGAGGATAAATCGGCAATGACGTAGATACCAGCGTCTTGCAAAGCTTCCATACAGGCGTCATGGTTCAAAGAAGCGTTAACAGCATAGACTCTCACCACGTTGGCACCTAATTCTTCCAAATATGGGATGTCTCTTTTACAAGAGTCTTCATCGGCCAATGGGTCGACGAAGGTAGCGTCAGAGTCGATGCCTTCTGTGTTTTTCTGGTATGCGACACCTTTTATGTAGAATTGGGAGCCGTTGTTTGAGTAGAAGAATTTGTTGCCAACCACTTCGATGGTGGAGAGTGCAACTGTCGACGAGACTAAAGTTGCAATTGATAGAAGTTTCTTGAATTGCATTATTCTGAGTTTTTTTTTCTTTAAGTTGTCTTTGTGAATGTGAACCTAGCGAATGTCAAGTTGATGAATTGAAAGGAAAGGAGCGTATGGATGGTGTGATTCAATTTAAAGTGAAAACTCAAAAGAAACAAATAAACATCAAATGGAAGGGAGAAAGAGATAAAAATAAAAGTAATTTAAGACACCAAAACTGGAACAAAGAAAGATTGAATTATTTATACAATCAAAAGATAGAGATTATGCTTTTTTCAGCACAAAGTAGGCTTAGTAAACGAAACGGTCAGAAGCTAACACTAATTACCAAAAAAGCAATATTAAATAGGTGCAGTGTGGATTGTAAACAACACGCTACAATACAAAAAAAGTTTCAAATTGTATATATATATATATATATTATATCTTATCGATTCGCCGGGATCAACAGGGAGGGGAGAGGAGAAAAAGACACGGCAGCTCGTTCACCGTGTCACCCTTTTCTTTTCCCAAGGATCAAGCAAGTGATCCACAGAGGTGTGAGACGGGGGATGTCCATGGATTAACTCACCCCCAACTAGAAACAAAGGAGGGAACGTATATAATATTTAATTATAATTGGCATATACGTGCATGGTTTTTTTGGTCTAGAATTAAAAGCTTGCAACGGGAACCGGTAACCAGCCATGGCTGCAGTTTATACTGGAGGTTTAGTAAACTCTGCCTATGGCTCGTTGCGTGTTTCCGAATAAATTCACCATCGATGATGGCTAACAATTTTTTTTCTTTTGATGTGAGAGCTTGAGCTTGTATGGTAACAAAATTTCTATGGGTGCCAGAAATTTGGCATGCAGATAATTATACATGCATGCATGTTGTATACAGAAAATGCGGTGGCTGTACGGCGTCGAAGAGGCGATTGAAGTTGAGTTTTCGGCTTGGAAGCTTTTATAGTTATAATTGCTACGCTGTCCATGGTAGCAACTCTTTTCTGTATATATATAATTAGCATGAATATATCAATTCTATAATAAAACATGCTATATATAAACTAAGAGAAATTAGAATTGGTTATCATTCTCCGTGGTGTTTAAGAGATGGGAGCTGGACGACGGAGGATGGGACAGGATCAATCTAGGTTGCATTAATTTTGGATCACACGTAACAATGATGCAACCTTGCTTCCAGCGGACAAAGAATCAAATTTTTATTATATCGAAATTCGTATATGGGGCCTACACGTTACGTGAGTGTTTTCCACTCTGGGTTTCTAATTGAAAACGACCGAGCACACTCGTCACCATGGGCTTCCATACAAATATTCGCACGGGAAGAGCTAGAATAAATCGTTCGTGGCATTCGGGCGTACAGTTTCATAAACCATATACGGAATTTCGATTTGAATAAATAAATTTGTAGCAATTTTTTGTAAGTGCGAAATAGTTCTAAAAATAGTTGCTTTTGAGTCAAGATCAAAATTATAATTAACAAATTAAATATATATATCATAATATATACACGGTTTCGATGGAGCGGATTAAAATTTGGAAAACGGCAAAACATAAGCATATATTAATTCAGATTATAGTGAATTATTGAAATTTATTTAAGAAGTAACCGAATATATATATAATATATATATAGATATCAGGGAGACCGTATAATATGTATATATATAAACCATAATATAATTAGACATAGTTGATGTAGACAGTAACGATTTAGAAATTTACGGGAAGCGTAGGCCACGAAGGCTTGGCCTTGCTATGCTTATAAGCCCGCTTTCAGGGGCACCTTTGTTCGCAACCCCCATACATGTGCAACATTCACCGAGAAAAGCTTGTGTGACAAGCTTTAAGTCCTCAAATTTATATTATATATAATATAATATATATATATGCAGTATAATTGATTTTTTTTGTTATAACATATCACCAAGTCCACGAACTCACGTATACCATATCATAGATTATATATTCGAAAAACCAGCCATTCCTATACATATAATACATATACATATATATATATATATATACAGGTCGACAGACCAATGTTTGGAAGATACCAAATTAAGAAATCTTTCAAGAGAACGGTTTACCCGACGGCACGCTTCCGAAGACATCCACGGATTCTCAAACCGGTCTCATATGATTTCTCACAATTGTTTACTCTTGACGCCTTTTAAACCATTCTCTCCTCCCGTGTTATTTTCGTAGACGGTTGCTACGCTTGCACACTTACAGCTATATATAAGTACAGCTTATATATATATATATATATATATGCGCAAACATCCCTCCAAAACACGAATTATATAGCTTCTTTTCTTTGGGCTACTACTAGTTATTCGACTCTTCCACACGAGCAACAAAAACTTGCAGTTTACATTGAATTCTTAGTTTTTGCATAAATAGGATGATCTTTTTCTTTTAAACAAAGGAGAAAAGGCATATATAAAAACAAGAATAAAAAAAGCAGGTATAAAATCAACAAAAAAAAAACAAACTCAAACTCAACTAGAGATGTTCTATTTCTTCAAAGACAACAAATCAATTGACTGGAAATAAAAAACCCCCAAAATACACACACATAAAAAGGAATAGAAGCAAACCATAAAGAAAAAACGAAACAAAAACGTTTATCAAAAATATATAAAAAAACAGAAGGATGTTTAAATGACAATAGCAGAGACGGTAGCCACCAAACCAAAGAGCAAAGCAGCAAGAATGCTTTGAGCTGGCAGTTGAGCGTTGTACGAAGCACCTGAAGAAGATGACGATGACGAAGAAGTTGAAGTAGCACCAGAAGAGGAGCCAGAACCAGAGTGAGTACCAGTGGATGACGATCTAGTTCCGGAACCAGAAGTGGTGGAACCAGTGGCAGAGACAGTTCCCGATATGGTACCAGTACCTTCTCTACCTGCAGCAGATAGAGCAGAAGTACAAGTCGATTCGGTGGTGGCGTCTTTCAAAGTGGCAGAACCATCGAAACTACAGGCAGATGATTCGGAATCTTGCTCCAAGTAATACAAGTTCAAAGCAAACGACAACATATCCTTTGAAGAACAGAAGGAGTAAGCACCGTATTCTCCTGATGTTCCGTTAGCACTGATACCAGCACAGTCAACGTAACCGCAGACAACCGAGTACAATTCAGCATAGTCATCGGAGCTCACATCATCGGAAACGACACAGGACAAGGAGTTGTACATGCAGTCACAGACACCTTGTTGTGGGGTTGGTGGTAAGTCGGTGGAAGCCTTCCAGTATCTATCTGTGGAAGGACAAGCAAACTCTCCACTTGATGCGGTGATGTCGGCGGTTGAGGCTGAAGTTGGGTCGATATCGTGGATTTCACTTGAATAATATTCATAATCCGTCAGAGTGGAAACCGATGTGGAGTCGATTGTAGACACTAGACCATAGTTGTTTTCTTCTTCGAAGTACATGTACACGATACCACCGGACCAAACGTCGGTCATTTCGTCGGAGAAGATAGTGCCAATTTCGGTGAACTCTCTTGGTTGCACGGTGTTACAACCGTATTCTGAAAAGAAGCAAGGGATGGTCAAGTTGGAGAATTCTTCGGTTCTAGCTTCGTAACCGGAGGTACTGAAAGATGATTGACCACACCACTCGTACATGTTGATACCATAAAAGTCGGAGGCAACGTCGGAGTCACCACAGTTGAAGTAGTCGGCAGATTTGGTTCTGGTGTCGGAATCATCGTTGGCGGAATAACCAACAGGGATGGATCTATAACCTTTGTCGGAGATGTACTGTTTCATGTCTCTCACGGCGGCCTTGACGAATGGAGCAGCATCGGTATTGGAAGAATTGGTGATGACTTCGTTACCCGCGAAGAAACCCAACACGTTATCGTAACCTTGCATCATATCGATGACAGAGGTGTATCTGTTGTACAACGTTATGGACCATTCAGGGTCGGTTGTGGAGATGGAGGTTTGAGGTTCGGATAAATCAGCAATGACATAGATTCCTGCTTCTTGCAACAAGTTCATACAGTAGTCGTGATTGGAATCCACATCCAATGCATAGACTCTGATGACATTGGTGTTCAAGTCTTCCAAGTATGGAATGTCTCTAGCACAAGTGACGTTGTCAGCCAACGGATCGACAAAAGTCGTGTTGTCGGTGGAGACAGGGTTGGCTTGGTATGCAACACCTCTAATGTAGAATTGAGAACCGTTGTTGGAGTAGAAGAACTTGTTACCAACAACCTCGATGGCAGGTAAGTCTGCAGCCTGGGCTAGCTGTGAGAGCACCGTAGTGAGCACAGTTGATTTGAGTAGCGAACTGAATAGCATCTTGTAAATTGATAGCGATAGTAGTTGGCCAATTTAGTTAAAAAAAAAAAAACAGAGAATACAGGAAAAGAAGACAGTATTGGATCAGCACGTGATGAATGAAATCAAACGAATGGTTCTGTATCCAAGAAGTTAGAATTAAAAATTGAAGAAACACCAGTGTAGTTGATGCAAAAATAAAAGAAAGAGACTTCTATGTTGATTTTACAAAATTGGATGGTCAACCCGTGTGTGTTGGAAATCAAAAGTGAAATATAAACTAATATAAACTAAAGATCAAGGTAATTCCCCTCGACTTGGAATCTCGATGTTGTATCTCAATCTGTGTTGATGAAAAGTGGTGAAAACAGTCTGCTCACTGCCTCAGCCTCCGCTGAGACCTTGGCTTTTCAATGGATCCGAGACACACCGCGTTTCACCACCTGCCTCTCCCGGGGGCGGCTGGCAGCTGCCTGGCAGTGTGCCCACCCACCCATCGCTGGAGCCTGGGCGGCGCGAACGAGGCTTTGGCCGTTTTGTTTACTTCTTTCCGCTTCCGGTGCGCGTTTTGCGTTGCCTCGTAGCGCACGCAGCCAATCACCGCGTGCCTTTTGTTGGTTGCACAGCCATGATACACAGCAAGATCAAAGCGGCCAGCTATTAATAGAAGATTCATGTGCATGATTACCCGGCCAGCCCTTTTCACTCAATTAGGTGTAACGATCTCTTTATATAAGTTATTACTGACAGAGTGCCAGCAACTGCTACACCGTATATGAATTAATTGGCATATAGGGTCTCATCTCTTTGCTAGATCCGAAATTTTGTCATTTAGCATACATGTATATATATATATACAACATGTTTAATGCCAGTCACGCTATCAGCTAGAGCATCAAAGCGGGCCCCTACATGTAGAGATTAGGTTTCCAAGTAAGTCGTAACACGTAGAACCAGCTTATTCTAGCTAGATCAGTGTTCACTATAAGTTACTATATATATATATATATATATATATCCAGATCTATTAATTGATTATGAATTTCAAACCCGTCACCGCGTCGTGTGAGACCACTATTCCGCAATTCACTTCCCTTATATAAGCTAAGCTTCATCATTATCACCCTCAAGGTTGCAAGTTGAACCAATACAATATATCATACACATGTGATATATATATATATATAACCATTCAAAAGAGACGAAAAATAAAATAAAAGGGCAACAGAGTTGTTTCTCAATTACAATTAAGCAGGAACCACTGCCCACAGGACACCAGCTGGGATCAGAGAATTGGTACCAGATCTAACTTTGGGGAGGTGAATATGAAAAGCCTAGTATATCATGTATATATATACTAATTGTAAATCGTAAAAATTGTTGGTACGAAGACAACCATCATTAGAACCTTAAAATTGACAAGGGGAACTGGAAGTTGCTGCAACTTGCAGGATTTTTCCCCTTCTATGGAAATTACTATACAGCAGGTGAAATCAAGTTGGTCAGAAGATGATTATATAGAAAACGGACGGTAAATATAATGGCTGACGATAAATTTTGTTAGCGCTTAACTTTTGATTTCTCCTATATGCAATGTATACAAAACACGCCGCCAGATCCCTGCCCAACGCGATCCTCTCCAAACGCGCGTGCGTGCCTGTTGAACAATACATCCGTCTCGGCTTGCTAAACAACCCCTGCTGCGGGCTCCTTTTACTCGCAGTAAACCGGCCGATTCACGTTATAATTTCAAAATTGCCATGTATACTGTAGTTCCGGGAAATCAAGCTTATACCGGAGCTTGTAACACGCCCGCACCACATGGGTTTTGGTTGAAAAGCGATCGTTATAAATTTTTATAACTTCTGATATGTATGGCATTTATTTCAAAACGGGGTTAATTGCTTTAGCCTCTTCGCGGACTATTACTGCATTCAGAAAGAATTCAATATGTGGCAACACGGTTTTGTTTTCTTTTTTTTTTCATCTTCAAAATTATAAAGTACCATAAATATATATATATATATATATATATATATATATTATTTTATTACATAGCAAAGTACTATAAAAAATTTACACGGTTCCCTTCTTTTGATAGGTCATATCCAATAAGTGTCGTAAGTCACCGCTGCAGGCTTAGCACGCAGAATCGTATCTGGAGCATTCGGTCCTGTGTCGTTGTTATCCTGGTTTCTTGGCTGGATCAACCCATAATTGTTTCCCACGGACTCTATAGCCTCTAATTTGTTCGAAATCGAATAGTCAATCAGAATAGGTGCCACGACAAGAAAAGCAAACATCAACAGGATGAAGAAATACAGGTACGCATACTTCATCGCTTTCCTCGATCTTGTCCTCTTTTGTGTTATCGTGTGAACAGGACCCTTCAATTGTTTAGAAGGTTTTAGCCACAGCAACATGCAAGAATGCCAATGATCCACGTAGGGGATAAACAATATAGGCGTTAAGGATATCAAGATAACGTGTCCAATCGTAAAATCAGCAGCAAATAGACTCATCTCAACGATCTTAACTATGAACTCTCTCAAAGGTTGGGTAATCGCCAACCAACCAAGTCCACTATTTATCCACTGTCCAGACCACCAGGCCCTATTCGTATAATCCTCTTTCATTTCACGTGTCAATAATAGTAACTTGATTGTTTGGAAAAGAAACCTCTGAATCGATACACAACAGGTGAAGCCACACAAAAACCTACTAAAATTCGATCCTTCAAGAAACCAGATCGCTTCCATCGTAACGATGTAAATCAGAACCGAACAACCATGAGCAAAAGCAGCTAGCACAGTCGGTACTTTATTGCAACAGAACCCTAAAATTGGTCCCGCAAATAACGATAGCGGGAATATCAACGCCAATACTAACATGTTCAAAAATATCGGTACCATCGATACTAAAATCATCCGCAAGACTAAATTGACGTCTCTGGCATCTCTAACTCCGTTTTGAGAATTGATAAACATGTACGCCACAAAGATACAAACGGCTTGTAAAAATGGAACGATAACTTCAGCAAAAAATGTATTGCCGAATGGTGCACGGTGGACGTTGATTGAGACGTACTTGGCTTGCTCAATTCTATTTCCTATAATCTTTCTTTTGTAACCGGTGAATTTCGATCTTGAAAATCTCGTAAATCCAATCCATGAATTTCTGTGCCACTTGGAATTACCTCTAGTTAGCCATCTCATGAAATCTCTATAATCTAGAAAGAAATCTGTCCAAGCAAATTGATGTGGATTAAATATGAATGGAGAAAGAGCCAACGAAATCAAAGTTATCCAAAACCATAAGATTGCCGGCTGCCACATTGTTGAGGTTCCAAACAACAGAATCAAGAACAGTCTAGCTCCTGAGTAAACAGATGTTGCCGCATACGTCGAATATAGACTGCTAAACGAATTCCGAGACATAGCAAAACCCCGCCCTGTTGAAATGTACCGCGCACCACCAAATACAATATCGCTCTTCAAAGAATTGGAATAAATCTGGCAAACAAACACCTCAAATAAAGGTGAAAGAGATAAGAAGTGGAAGAATAACCGGCTCGTCGCTTTCCATACACCTCTTTCAGACAACTCATGAAGCACTAGCGGCAAAAATGATATGAAAAAGCAGATGAAAATCGATAAAACATATCTGGTGACCCAATCTAAAACAGGCTGCAAGTTCTGGCAACCGATGGGGATCTGCAAATCGGTGATCGGAACGTCTTTGTCATAGATACACAGAATTGACTCGTGATTCAGGGCACCCAAATTGATAATCACAAGCATGAATAGTTGCAACGAAAGCATGATGAAAAGATTGTTGATATGGAAACCAGGGTGTGCATAGTAGAACGACAGGAACCTATCCAAAGGCAATTGAGTACCAAGATAGTAATATTCTCTGGAAAGCATTTGCTCACCCATACCCCCACCAATCTTTGAAGTGAAATTCAAGATCGAACCAAATCCTAAATCCCTTCCCTTGCCACATTGATAATAGTCGCAATGCTTGATCCTGCCTCCACGCATCAAAGCATTCATGCCAGCGTATATGTCTTCGTTCAAATGCAACCCTTTCTGAGCTTTGGATATACCACCTCTCGTAGTCATGAAAATTCCGTTCAAGAAATCAGGATGGCCATAGTGTAACTTCCCTCCAACTTCAGCTAAAGTTCGAGCAAACAGAGTACCGAATGTCTGTTCTTTAGCAGCAGCAACATCCCCTAAAACTCCAGTATTCTCGGAAAAAATATACTCCCTTGCGCCAATTATAGCAACAGGTGACTTGTTGGAATTCGGAATCGATGGGATATAGGGATGTCTGCTGTCGTATTCTAACTCCTCAAATTCAGACAACACAGAGCGGATCTTTAAGCACTCTTCTATATAGTTATCTTGGTTAGCATCTATAACTTGAATGTATTCTCCCCGATAAAAAATCAAACAATGGTTCTGATTATCAGATTTTCCATCCCCTAAGATTGGGTTGCCTGATAATTCAATCTTATAAAGCTTCTTCAGGTCTCCCTTTTCATCTTGATTCATACCATGATACAGGACAGAATAATATGTGGTGTGTAAACCATCCGGACTTTCGTTCGATTCCTGTTCTAAACTCGCAACGTAGATGTCTGGGTATGAGTTAATTAAGATTTTAAAATCTTCCTTCTCTTCAGAGCTGAAACTTTGAAATCTTTGCATCGATAACAATAACCTGAACTTCCTGTTGGAAATACTTGTCAAATATTCATCAGCATGACGTGACCCACCAAATATTTCAATCATCTCTGGATTTTCAACTTTGTGGAGCAATTTAATGGCTCTTTGGTAATTCATAAATCCAGAAATTGTACGATATAATGTTTGGGTACGCAAGGTAGCCCATATCCTAGTTCTAACGGTGAACTCGGGTGCCGATGACTTATACCCAATGCAATACAGTGGTAGATCGTTGATCTTATTGTCTATAAAATCTTTCTCTGATTTGACCTGGTTTTCTGACATATTTTGACCCTTCCGATGAGCAACAATTTTGGTATCTCGCACAAAATAGTCCCATTCATGTGGATACATATCTTTCAAATATTCTAGAAGCGAAATCTTCGAGAAAGAATCTTCTTTTATTATCTCTCTCAAACCTAGAATGATCTTTTCAGAATAATGTGGAATCAGAACCGTAAAAGTTGGCATAGCTTCGACAGGGATCGGCTCTGGTACAGGGGTTGATAGAGATTGGGCAAAAAAGGAAATCCGCCTTTCAGCCTCTGAATTTGGAACGAAGAAATCTAGCAAAGTGGAGGTACTGTCATCTTGAAACAAGAAGAACGAAGGAGTCCTTAGACTAGTTTTACCATCTGACTCATTGGGAATCTGATCGTATATCAATCGATGAACATGGTCAACAGATAGCAAATGCTCTCTGTACATAGAAATAATGATCGCGTTCCAGATTTGGGATATAAGAATGCTTGATTTGTACTTCACTTCCATATCAGCAGTGGATAGCAACTTTGAATAAATCCGTTGGGGTAAACGAGTGAAAACATTTCTCCAAGGCGACAGAATGGAAATCCCACTAAAAAAAGCTAAGAAAAGTGAAAAGATGCAGTTCCAAATGATGTACCAAAGATACGTATCCAGAAAAAAAAGAACCAAATCAGTGAAGTACATGAGGAACAAAACAAGTTTGGCTTGGTGACGGCATAGAGTTGAGCCCAGCCAAGCATCTCCATAGCATCTGCTCAAATCGATAATATCCAAATTTCTCACAGGATCTCTAAGAGAGAGAGTCAAAAAGAAATAAGATTCAGCAAACTTTGCCGAAAACACCATCAGCCAGAGAAGGATTGATAAGCAGGCACCAGTCGGATTTAACTTCGGGAAAGATGCAGTGAATACTTTTAATGCTTCATAGCATTTGACTTTGGAACTCTCACGGAACTCAAACAGCGATGAAGAGGGCTGAAAAGCAAGCCACACAGATGTAAATACCGAAATAATGAACTGGAGTATTGAAAGTATGTAAGCAAGTTGGGAGACTGAATTAAGAGGAACAATTCCCAAAATGAAAACAGAAGGTGACAGGTTGACAAGCATTACAAGTATAAGTAAAAATAGTCTCCGAAGCAAATGTTTGGAGCCAGGCCATCTGCGAGGAACAAACCCCCATTCCGATATAGTAGCAACAACTTGAACAAGACACGCAACAACACTTCCCAAGGAAACAACAGAAAACCTAGCTTGAATAGTGGGTTGATTATTCAAAAGTTGGATGTAGTTAGCGGTGTATAGAGTCGGTGAGTTGAAACTAAAGTAATACCAGAACATGGATCCATGGATAACCCAAATCCGGCTAAAATTTGTCGCTAAATGCCACCAAGATCTTCTTTCAACATAGGTCTTATACAGTGCTTTCTTCCATTTAATTTCCCCTAACTGGCTATATCGTTCTTCTCTTGGTAGTGAAACATACTTTCTGCCATCATTTAATGTCAGTTTCTTGATATGTTCGTAATACCAGAAAAACTGGTTGACATCGTCGTATCCAACGATCTGACGATGATCTTTTTCACGTCTCACATATGAACCATCCACAACTTTGAATTGTTGATCTCTTATATACTCATATAGGGGAGTAATAATTCTGTGTAAAAAATCCTTCTCTTGGAAGGATCCTTTATCGGAATTTGGAGATCTCTTAAAATAAATAAAATGATCAAACGCATTCTTGTAAACAAAGCACAACAGTTCAGGAGCAAATCTTAAATTATTGGCCTCACCCCAGATCAACAGATACAATGCCAGTTGATAAACTGTGTCTGAAGGAGAGTAACTGTACATTCTCTTTCTCCAGTTGTACTCAATCATTTCAACTTTATTCTTAGGGGAAAACCCGGGATCGTCTTCAGATCCTAAATTCTTCTCCTTCTTTTTCGATTTTTTAATGGATTTGGGATCTGAATTGAGACAGAGTTCCTCATCTTCTTCTAACTGGGAACTCAAATACCACTTACGATAATTGGCGTGTTCTCCACCGATGTAATCTGCATGTAACAACAGCAGTGCTTGAGGAGCAGGCATTCGACTCGTTCTCGAGTCCAGTTGGACCATAAGATGATCAAACATATTCTTGGTATTATCTTTCTGGAATCCAAACATCTTTTGCAACTCCATGAATATCTCTAGGATCTCCTGTTGTGTGATCGGAATATCCTCGTCGCTCGTCCATGAATAGTAAGGGTCATCGTTGATTAAAGGCAATTCCTTCTGTTGCATGTAGGGCATGCCTTGAGGATATGAACTTTCTGGTACATACTGTTGCTGCCACTGAGATAAGTTAGCGGCATTGTACCTCGGTTCCGCTTCGTACTGTTGACCAAGTATCTCCGGTGGGTAATTTGTGCTCCCTGAGCGTTGGTTTTCATTCAGTTGATCACCGTACTGTTGAGCATAAATGCTTCCATAAAGATAACCTTCTTCATCATCGAGTAACCTAGACATCCCCTACTATTTCCAAAGAGCCATCATTGAATTGATTAGTAAATGTTGCTAATGCTATCTTCCTTTAAAAAGAGGCTTTCCACATAATCATACGGAAGCACAAAAGGTCTTCATTTTCAAATATTTAAGATGGTGGGTGTAGATACCGTTGATATTAATTTCCAATTCTAAGAACCAGAGTTTTCTTAACTCCAATAGGTGTGATTCAGTGCAAAGGAACAGAGAATACAAGAGAAATCAATTATCTTCCTTTGTCTTCTTGTCTCGCTAATTTTGTTTCCCGAGCATTTTTCGCAGGCAGTTCGCGAGCCCATTTTAAGTTGGCATATGCTAAATAAATGGATCTCTTTTGATTCACAGCGGTGTTCCCTTTTATTATGGGCAAAAATGTTATTCTTTCGTTTCTTTCTAAATAGTTTGACTATGGTGGAGCATGAATCCATTTGTCGGTATAGATGAAACTCATTCATAGTTACTGGACGGCCCATTCTCTCTTGATTTGAGCGGTGACATCAGTGATCTCGCTGCTAGCTTGTAACACTATACGATCTAGGTTGAGATAGCTTAGTAGTTATATTATGTCATAGATACTGCACAGCCTTCCAAATCTCCCCAATTCTAAAAAAATTTTCAGCCCGAAACCGTTTGTATGGAGACACACAAGGGGATCCTGAATCTTACTGATAGTACTGTTCAACATTTTGTGATTAGTCTTTCAACATCATACACATAAATCGTACTTATCTGTTGTTTTTATGTTCAACAAATAGATGCCAATCTTTCCTCCAAGGTTAAAGAAAATACCTTCGTTCAAATCAATCAAACCCTTTGCACAAACTATAACCATGACAACTCCGACAAAGACAGCCACCACTCTACCCTTCTTAACGACCACCGACCTGGTGCCACCGGTTCACCGTGGCATGACCAAATTAGAAAGAAGCTTATTTACAAAGAAGTTTAACGTCTGGGCCGTCAACTTCCCTGACTTCCAACACATCGGTGTCTTCCTGAAGGATTGTAAGGAGGACGTACTCAAAATGCCCAAGATCTCCCCAGTGACGAAACCAACGCCTGAAAACAACAACATTAAATCGGTCTTGTTGACCGAAAGGTTAGTTGATTTTGACAAGAAAGAACAGGTCCTGGGTTCCAAAACCCTCGAAGACATCGAAGCGCACCAAGGGAAGTACCACTTACATTCGATAGAGTTGGACTACACCTACTGGAAAGCAGAACAGATCTTGAAAGCGATCCTACCAGAGGAACTACACAACGACATCCCATCATCATTCACCGTGACTGGCCACATAGCACACTTGAACCTAAGAGATGAGTTCAAACCATACGATGAATTGATAGGACAGGTCATATTGGACAAGAACTCCTCGATCGAAACCGTCGTTGATAAACTGGGCACGATAGACACCACGTTCAGAACTTTCGCCATGAAGGTCATTGCGGGGGAACCAAACATGCTCGTCAAACTCAAGGAGTCTGACTGCTTCTTCCAGTTCGACTTTAGCAAAGTGTACTGGAACTCGAGGTTGTCAACCGAGCACAACAGGTTAGTCAGCGAGTTTCAACCAGCCCATGCCATCTGCGACGTAATGGCTGGTGTGGGACCTTTCGCCGTGCCTGCAGGAAAGAAGAGATGCTTGGTGTTCGCCAACGATTTAAACCCACACAGTTACAAGTACCTGAACGAGAATATCAAGGCAAACAAAGTGGGTGATTATGTGTTTCCTTTCAACGAAGACGGTCGTGAGTTCATCAAGAAATCTCCTGGTTTGTTGCAGGCATACGCGTCGATCCACCCGACTGTGCAGTTGGCTAAACCGAAGCACTCGTCCCACAAGAAGAGCTCCAAGAGACCCTGCCTGTCGGTGCCAACTGCACAAACCCCGACTTTCTTCTCGCACTACGTCATGAACTTGCCCGATTCGGCAATCACGTTCGTGGATGCGTACATCGGGTTGTTTACCAATGCGTTCCCCAACATGACCAAAGACGAGATAAAGCAGCTGCCTGGTTTCAAGTTACCACTTATCAACGTTCACCATTTTGAAAAATTCGAACATACTGAGAGCCCATCGGAGGAAGAGTTGCACAAAAGAGTGCATGCCAAGTTGACAAAGATCTTGGACTATGAAATTCCGTTTGAAAATATCAAGATCCATCTTGTTAGAATGGTAGCACCTACTAAACCAATGTACTGTATCTCTTTTGAATTACCAGAAGAAGTTGCCTTTGCTTAATAGTAAGATATAGAAACCTTTGTACATAATTGTAATGAATTATATGTGGAAATAAATAGGCTCATGTTAAAAACTAATGGATAAACTCATAAAGATAATATATATGCTCGAAATAAAAAGAAAAAGGAAATAAAGGTAAAGAAACTCAAAAGATAAAACTAAACTAACACTCATTAAAAATTAAAACTCTCATGAAAAATAAAAAAAAGGGGGGAGGAAGAAACGATTGTCAATGAAAAAGGAAAACTAAAACTAATAAAATAACTCATAACTCGTAGAATATATATAGAATATATATAAAAAAGAAGAAAAATTGTATAAACTAGTAATACACATTAGCATTTTATTTGTGGAAAGGCTGGACTCAAAACTTGAAACTTACTCCTTTTCATTCATGATGTTCAACGATTTCACTCTCCATCTCATTGAACTCCATAAGGCACCGTAACTCCATGTCAAATCTTCAGCACCTTCCATGTATCCGCTGTATCTGTTGAATTGTTCACTCATGTGTCCATCATTATCAACATGTTCTCTGATAACATCCATGAATGCATCGGCGTATCTGAATAGAGAAGAGGTGGCTTCGGTGAAAGCATCGCAGCCGTAAGGAATGACGGTCTCTCCTTCAATCTTCATGTTGGTGATGGACTCAAACATTGGCTTCTGATCTAAGGTGATCACCAAATCTTTTTGGTAGTTGTACAAATTGTAAATGATCTTGTAAACTAATTCAGATGCGGTAGCAGTGGCAATAAACCATGGGTTACCTTCGCTGGTTCCATAACCATCGTAAACATCTTCTGGGTATCTACCCAATGCAAATCCAGTACTGAAACCAAGCCTGCCGTGGTTGATTGGATATCTGTATTTCATATCGTTAACCATGGCAACCAGGGTGTTCAAAACGGAAGCATCATCGACTGGGAAAGGGATGTCCAAAGCATCATCGCTTTCCAATTCGTGAGAACGTAAAGAACCCAAAATGGAGGCAATGTCTAAACCTGATCTCTTGCTTTGAGCCAATAATGATGGAGTTTCAATCAAATATGGGATGTTCGAAACTCTGTAACCGGAATCAACCGAGATGAAGAATCTTAAAGCGTTGAATGCTCTTGCCAAATCATCATAGAATTCGCTATCGTGGATTTTTGCCAATTCCAAGCCCAACTTAAGAGCCTTTAATTGGGTCAAACTGGTGAACAAATGTAAGGAATCAACCTCTTCCCACAAATCGAAACCAGACTTGTTCCAATTCTTAATAATGTATTGCAAATCTGGCTTGATAATTTCATCGTAAATGAACTTGTCATCGTGCAATTCATCTGCCTTGATCAGCGACTTGTTGTACTTCTTCAACAAGTTCAAATAGTTGGTTATGGTGATAACTCTCAAACCTGGACCGTCTCTCTGTGGTCTACCCCAGTGGTCGGTGAATGGTTCAGAATTTGGCATGAATTTTGGTTCTCCCAAGCCCTCTAAAGACTTGAAATCACCGGATGGGTTCTTCACTCTTTGAATTTGGTGTGCATTGATTATGTACGATTCGATGACAGGAGCAAGGTTGTAAGTTTCGTCCTGGAATTCGTGATCATCCAAATATTCAACTAGGGAATTGATCGTGATAGCACCATCTCTGATCCACTGGTAGAAGTAGTTTGGTCTCTTCTTGGATGGAGAAGCAATGACAGCACCAACTGTAACGTTATCTGATTCTTCAAAACCACCAAAACCACCGATGTTGTTCAAGATACCTTTAAAAGCGATCTCTTCTTGAACATGCAACCAGTTTTCAAAATCACCTCTTGGAATGGAGGCAGTGGAGACGACACCATCTGTCACCATCTTAGAGGTTGGCTTTGGGGATGTGAAAAACGAACCAAACCACGAATTTTTGGATTCATTTTCAGCTTTTTGTTGATTAGACTCTAGCCAGTTGCCCATTTGAGCTGGGGAAAGTTTGGAAACTGTGGAAATCCAACCATTAGCTTGATCTTGTGATTGATCGACGAGCGTCAAAGTTTTTCTATCGAAATTCAAAGGCAGAGCCCTCGATTCCGTTAAGCCTGATAGGCAGGCAAATGCTAGTAATATTGTCTTTGAAACTAACATGTTCCTTATAGTATTTTTTTATATTGGACGATTTTGATGTAAATGCTTTCGGGGTTCAATATTGATCGCAACAATAAAAACACCGCTAGATCTAAATAATAATTTTTTGTTTTAGCTTCTATAACAATAATGCCGGATCTAGAATGACGATGTGTGTGTAAAAAGACTTTCTATAACGTTTCCCTTTATCTGCTGTATTGGAAAAACGGAAAATCTAGTATTTGATGTAAAGTGAAAGTTTTGACTAGGGGGTTGTGTATCTATGACTTCACTTATACAACAAGGGGATCTTTATAAAAATTTTTTTAGGAGCAAATTCTCTTTTGTTTTGTGTGATGAGAAGGACTCCAGTGAGTAGTTTTGGATTGAATATCAGTAGTAGTATTCGAAGTGTTGATTAACAGAGAAAGAGTAAAAAGAAGAAAGAGGTAGAAGTAGCCAAAGGGAAAAAGGACAGGATCCGGATCAAAACAAGGTGGGAAAGGTGTCATATATATAGTGAAAACAAGGAGGAAAAAAAAAGAACAAAAGGACAAACCTCCAAGTTGGAGGAAAGAAAACTGGACCCCCAGAAAAAAAGCTGGGGTCGCCGCTCAGGCCCGACACACGCACTCGCCACACGCATATTCTTTTCTGCACCCCATGCCATGCCATGCCTTGCCGCCCGCGCCGTCTGGGAAAATTTTTATAAATTACATGTATATATATTTGGTGATCAAAAATACGAGGTTTTATTAATATTAAGAAAGTTGTATATATATATATATTATATATATTTAATTTAAATATAGTAAATCCATTTTTTTTATTTAGATGAAAATAAAATAAAATTGGTTTATTTAATATATAAAATTATTGATAATTCTCAAAAAAAAAAAGTCCCCCCGTGCGGTCGGTCACTCTTCTTTCCCTTTGCCTCCCCAGCTGGCTTGGGGCCTGGGCCTGTCCACAGTGTCCACTGTCCAGTGTCTGGCATCTGCTCTTCCCACCGTACACACCCCTCTCTCTCGATCTCCGTCACCTCTGACACTGGCACTGGGTTCGGAAGACGTTTTTCACATGTGTGGCTGGTGCGTAACGGGTTATTGTCTACACTATACGTTCAAGTGCCACAGCAAAGTGCGCCCTAAGAACCCGCCTATATTGCATGGATAATTAGCATGGGGAAAAGAGGTTGCGGGTGCACTATTTCAATGCACGCTGACGTCTTTATTGTCTTTCCCTATTATATTTCCAACCCATTATGAGACTGTGGTCTATATAAGCATGGCAAGTTCTGATGTGTCGGGGACGAATTCGGATCGTTTGACCACATATATATAGGTGCTTGACTTGCGACTGTAACTGTATGTAGTTGCCTGGTTGGAATCTAGACGTTGGCTTATAGTAGAACTTCAAGTAATCAAGTACAAGCTGGAACTCCAAGTGAAACGGTAGGTTTTCCGTCAAGTTTCAGCTGTTTACAGTGTGAGGCTAGTTTCCTGACCCACACAGCCAGTTTCACCAATCTTTTCTCCACAATAAGTATATATATATATATATTATATATAGTTGAAACTGCCGTATGTTAATTCCAACTTGATGATCGGAGTCTTCACCAGTTTAGCCTATATGCTTACTACCCTATAAATGTGTGTTTCTCATAGGCTGTGTGTGACCTTGATCCAGCTATACCTCAAAACGTATATATATACACAGTTCCACGTCGCACGCTTCCAAGTGACCAAACCAACCTCTGTAAACTGGGCCACGTCGACGCATGGGGTGCAACTGTGCCACACCACTATGCGACTCGGTGGCGTTGAGGACAGCTGGCTCGCTTGCCCGCTTATCTTGCTGTGGCGTAGTTGGTGTTCGCACATCGTTTAGTTTCGTCTGCTGTGTAATTATATAGAGATGAATCTGTCTCGGTTTGTTTGCTTACCTTCTTTTGGTTTCCATTACTCAGTTGCTACTTGGTTATTACGGTTGCTCTTTCTGATAGGGAGGGCCCTTATGGGCTGCTCAGCAACATTTGCCCACTTCACACCCTCAAGAAATGTAACTTATATATAATGTCCCCACCTATTCGGATTTGTGTTTTGTTTATCTTTGGTTCTTTGGGTAGCTTGTGACTTTATTATTCAGAGCAGGTGACAAAATGACAAATATAACGCAGTAGTTTTTCCGGGGTGGTCCGACGACATCGAATGGGGTGGGCGTTGTCGTCTACGTTCCGTGTAAATTTGGATCTGTGTGGGGGCAGAGGCATTTGGCCAGGGGGGGAATCACGCCCGTTTAGCATTTACCCCAGGATTCTCGTCGAAGATTCCCCCGTGTTCTGGATCATTCCCCCGGTGGAAGAAAAAAAATTTTCCACGCTTTCCTGCGGGCGTTTCTTTTTCATCATCAATTTTTATATGTGCATGACTGTTTTTTTGCGTGCAGGCTGAAAATTTTTGATGTTGTCGACGTCGGAATAGATCGAAGTTTAAACTGTTCTAACTTAATCTAGATTTCGATATATATATATATATATGGTTCAATGTTTAATGATGGGTACTGTTACACTTAAGTTCTAATTAGTTATCAAAGGTATCTTCGATAGTATATAGAGCAAGTAGTTGAAAACGGTCTTTCGTCCAACTCAAAAAAAAAAAAAACGAAGAGGTTTAATAAATAGAAAACTGACTCTTTTCTAAGTTGTACTTCCATGTAGATTATAGCCTATACGTTTAGATGGACAAATGGAATAAGTTACTAATACGAGTTAAAAGAACGGTTTCTTGCGCTAATAGGCCAAACTGTAATCTCTGTGCAGTAGCAGCCACATAAAAGGGTGACAATCACCAGAAAACAAAGAGATCAATGGGATCAATAGCCTTTGAGTAGATATATATATGTTTCTAAAATGGATTTTTTTGCAGCGGCGGTGAGGGACAGACAAACAACCACGGACAGAACACGGTCAGCTTGAGCGTATGCGTTATACGGATGGAGAACTTCTACCTTTCTGACAAAGTCTTCCTGCTTTGCAGTTTTACATCAAATTCTTAACACTCAAGGCACATAATCTATCTATATCTCGATCGTTTTTTTTTTGAAAAGAAGTTTTAAACACAAGAAAAAAACAACACCACTTAACGGAAAACTGGGGTCGAATCAGGACGAATCGAAAACAAACGGAATTCAAAAAGAAAAGTCAGATCAATTGAGCCGCACGCTTTCCCCGAGAACAACGCGGAACAACCCCCCTTCCCCCTCTCTGATCTGATTTTCTGGCGAATGCAAAATTTCTCATTCTCTCGTTCGACCGAAAAACCAAAACACGCTTTTACTAGCTGCTGCACTCGTTTCACTGAGTCAGTGATCCATTTAATATTTATTACAACTTCAATTTATATATACAGCAGGTGAAATCAAGTTGGACAGAGGATGGTTATTATAGAGAACGAACGGTAATTATGATGGCTAACGATAAGTTTGGTTAGCGTTTAACTATGGGGGAGATATCAACAGGTTTTAAAATTATCACTAAAGAATTACCTGCCCAACCTGCCTTCATCGTCTGTACGATGGACCCATTTCCCCAGAAATTACTGAACATGGTCACATATAATTAATGCACTCAGCACTAATTTGCAATTTTTTTGTTTATACTTGCAAGTTGGATTACGTCGACCGATGAACCGTTACTATTGGCTGCTTGGCCTCTGTTTACATTTTACTATATATCTAATGACGACCATATGGTTTAAATGACACCCATGTACATAGCCTCTATTGCTTGGAATTAGTAAAATAGCTTAACTAATAAGCATATGTCATGCTCATCGAACAAAAAGTCAGAAAACAAAATCTGGGGTACACATGGTCAAGGAAAGTAATTGGAACCATCGAGTCACCTTCTATAGGTAAGTTATTTTGTGTCTTTTTAAGTTTCTCGATCGAGGGTTACATCAGAATTAACTTGTCGCTAATTGGGCCGGTCGATATGTTTCGAAGATCTCAACAACTGGGGAAAATTTGTGGAGGTGGCGGTGGGGGTGCACTATTTTTTAAGTTGGAGAAATTGTGGTAAACATCAACACACAATTCGTCGTCTTATAGCATTTATCGTATCAAAAGCTATATTAGTTAGCACATTAGTACACAGTATATATATATATAAATCGCTTTATCTTATTGTCTACTGTCTTCATCCCCTTATTGTTGTGTTATCTTTTGAAATTGGAGATCAATGACAGCTTGGATAACAAAGATCGAGCAATAATAGTTGATTGGTACGCGTCAGGAAGCATGTATCCTTGCAGCAAGCAGGCCCACAGAAAAAAACCAAAAGTCCACATCGTGTGGGGGCAGCAACAGAAATGCAGCGCTTACAAACACCTCCCAGGTTTTTGATATGTGGCTGGTGCCAGATCATCCATGTGAAAAAGTGTTCCGCTGTTTCAATTATTTACAAGAGTTTTCATAAATTTTGAATTTTGAGTCACTACAGTTCGTGTAAATAGAGTTTTATGGGCCCTGGTCCTAGGGTAAATGAAACAGCAGCGTTCTTTAAAGTCGCGTCGTAGTAGTTTCAAGGCTCGTAATCAGTCGACACTACGTTTCGCAGGTAAATTACATTTTCTTTTCATTTCATAACACATCAAGTTGAAAATGATTGACATGAATTACAATCCATAATTGTTTAACCAAAGGAGGCGTAGATCTATGTAGATCTTATAGTGGACGTCACTCTATGATCGTTCGTGCCACCAGGATATTTGAGGACTCTTCCGCTCAAGTGTAAACAATTCATCGATCCACATAAAGTTTAGAACTAAAAATAAATACAAAAGTCAACGTGAAACAAAAAAAAAATTCAATCCAAAGGTGGAAATGTACCCTGTTCTTCCGAAACTGCATCACATTGTATTCGAGCAAAACTATAGAACAGAATATTTAAAAAATAAAAAAAATGGCTCGCTACCCCGACCGGCTCAGCGTTATGGAACGATGACCATACATGGGGTGCGGGAGATCACGCGAACGTTTTTTCTTTTATGTGCTGAGCCTTTTTTCTGGCGCAGCAATTTTGAGTTTTGGATTGTTGTGGCACGTGATCATCCGGGATTTGAGAACTTGCCGATTGTTTGGCAATGTGTTGCTTCTGCAAGGGGTTCAGCGTTTCCCTTCGATCTTAAAACAATACGACTTACGGTTATTTCTACGGATTTGTAGGTTCTGGAAAAAAACAAAAAAAAGAGGCAATAACTATTATAAAAACAAAAAAAGGTAACACAAACACCATAAAAAGCTTTAAAACACTCCAGCACATGCCCGTGCACTTATACTAATAATCTCTATTAGATAGCAATCTTGCTACCGATGTACAACACCTCTTGGTTTCTCTTGTGCTTAACACCAGTATTCAGGTTCTTGTGCAACAAGTAGTCCATCGTGTCGTTGTTCGAGATACCGTTCAATGGACTGAAGATATAGTTGATTAGGAAGCTTCTAAGGAAGTTGAATGGCATCTTGGAAGTTTCTTTGATTCTTCCCCAGGTCGACTTGTCCTCTTCCTCATCATCATCCTCATCATCTAGGTCGCGTAGTTCTTGGTCCTTGTCGTTGCTGTCCGTCGAACTATAGTAAGTCTTCCTTCTCCAAGCTTTAGCAACGACCAAATCTTTCTCAAACATGTGCACGATAGGAATGGTGAAGTAGTTGGCTGTATCAACCACATCTTCAACGTTGTAGTACTCTAGCAACTCGCCGGTCTCCTTGATAGAAAGCAAGATTTCGTTCAACAACGACTTGGTCAACTTGGTCTGTTTCATGAAACCCGATCTGATTATACATCTATAGAACCCAGGAACGCTCTCCTCCTTCTGCAAGCTGACGATGTCCTTTGGATCAGTGATGTAAGGGCTGGTGCTGACTCTTGTTTCGATGAACAAGAAAACTTTAGGGATGGTACCGAACGAGTTGACTATATGGGTAAACAATTCAGGAATATAGTTCTTGTTAGTTAGAGCAGTGGAAGACGAACTGTACAAGAAACCAACTTGGTTGACTCTAGTGATCTGTTTAGAGACACCGAAATAACGAATGGTTAAATAATCCAAAGGTTGAGATGCTGCTGAACTGCTGGAATCAACGGATTCGATGTCCGAAGCATCGGTTTCATCAACAATGTTAGCGGTGGTATCAATATCAGTGCCAGCAGCTTTCTTACTGAGGTCGCTTCCCCTGTTCATAAGGTCGATGACAACAGCCTCTCTGAGCCTTCTTCCTTCTGTGTTCTTCAGGAAGATATCGTTAATCGACTTCTTGTTGGCAATCTCACGGTTGACTTTTAAAGTTCTTCCCCAATGCCAGAAAGTGATGAACAAAGTAGACAAGATAGCAAAACCTAACGAGAACCAAGCACCGTGTGGAACTTTCTTAAGGCCAGCGATAACCAAGCACATGTCCAAGGCACCAAAACAGAGGAAGAACGCTAGAGGGATGATTAAGTGCAAGTTGTAAACGTAGTACATGCACAAAGATATCAATGTGGTCGTCACGAAGAAATCAATCGAGATACCTAGACCATAAGCGGCAGCAACATTGTTGCTGTTCTTGAAACCAACGGTGGCACAGACAACACCAATCAGCAACAAGTAGTTAGCAAGTGGGATAAAGATACGTCCGACGTACTTTTCGGAGGTGTGAATCATCTTCAAACGAGGGAAGCAATCCAAGATGATCAACTGCTTCAAAATACAAGAGACACCGAGAATCAAAGCCTGTGAGGCAATGATTGTGGCTAAGACGGATAACGTAAACACAACCCAGTAGTAACCGTTTGATGAACCGCCAGGGATGGATTGGTAGAATACGTTACCGATTTGTGTTGGGTTCTTTATCAAAAATGCAGCTTGACCAAAGTAACCTAGCATCAAACAAGGATACACGACAAAACAAAGGGAAATCTTGATTGGGGCGGCACCGAAGTGGGCAATATCTGCAAACATGGCTTCACAACCAGTCACACATAGCATGATACCGGACAAAGCATCAATTTTGGAACCTTTGTGCAAGTACATAACAGCATAGTAAGGATTCATCACTTTGAAAATAGCAGGGTGGTATTTAGCGATGTTGATGACACCGTTGACAAACATAGTGATAAACCAGATAGCAAGGATTGGGGAGAAGCATAAGGTCAACTTACCTGATCCGAAGTGTTGAGCCAAGAATAGCAAAATTAAGATAGCGACTGAGATAGGCATGACTTTATCTGTGAAGCTTGGAACTGGCACAGTGATACCTCCCACTGCTGACAAAACCGATTGTGTTGGGGTCAACAAACCATCGGAGATAACCAAAGAACAGCCCAAGAAACATAAACCTAGAGTAAACTTGGAGAGGAATCTCTTGATCATGTCTCCCACAACCTGACGAGAGCCAGCACTCACGTTCGAAACGTTGGTGTTTGTTCTAGTCAAAGTTAGCAAGTCGTCATTGTCGTGGTGGTCATGGTCGCGATCACCTTTACCACCTGGAATCTTGACACCTGCTGGGCCAAACTTCAAAGTTCTTGCGATTTTAGAGTAGATTGCAATTTGTCCACCTTCATTATTGTTAGGACCAAAGTATAAAACAATTAAAGTATACTTGGAGATAACGATAATGGTGAAAAGCCAAAACAAAGCTGATGTGGCACCATAGACTTGCTCCTTTGTTGGAGGCTCCGTGAAAATGGTAGAAAAGGTATACAAAGGTGAGGTACCAAGATCACCATAGATGGCACCTAATGATCCAAAAGCTAAATACAAAGTACTCAGGATGTTGTTAGGTTTCTAAAGAAGGTAGGTGGTTAGTATTTTTTTATTCAACCAAATCTTAAGTATTTCTCTGGTTTTTTTTTGTGTAACTTACTCTAGTCATTGTTTTGTTTTCCTTTTTAATGGTAATTGAATTTCTTATAAAATCTTGGATTCAAAATGGCTCTATGAAGATGGCAATTTGGATAATTTAGAAAAAGTTTAGAAAGTTTTACAGATTACAACGTTCAAAAATTAATGAGGGGGGTTATTTCAACTTTATATAGTCTGGTCCTTTAACTATGAGGTATTAATCTCGACAAAGAGGACACTGATCGTTTTCCCGTAACGGTATGGTAGCACCCTTTGATGAGGGAAACGGCTGTCCGTGAAAAAAAATAAGAGTGAGGAATCCTCGATGGATCGAAAAAGTTAGCGTCGTGTCAATGCTTCGAATTCGTATGATTAGGGGGACAAAAAATAAAACAACACAGACACCAAAAGAAAACAAAGCAACGAGCATTAACTACACTAAAAGGACAATAATGGAAAAAAAAATTTCAATCAGTAACCACTGATCAGAAAACAAGAAGTTATATTAAATTTGTTAGCAAAATTGAAACACCATACAAATGGGTGCTAACAAAATATGTGTGGGTAGCAGCAGATGGGTGTCTGCCAGTACCAGATGCAATGGAAGAGGCACAGTTGATAATTCTCACAAGAATTAGCGGATCCTTCTTCATGAACTGACAAGTGAGATACGGTAGCATGTGGTTGGCAAGTCCATAACTCGTGTTAACTAGCCTATAATTATGATCGTAAAGAGAGATTAATGCTACTTTTTAGTCGGTGACGTATGTGGGATCCAACGTGAGACACAGAAATTGACAGCTCGACGTAGTTGTCTTTCCACATGCCTGCCTCTGGCATCTGCCCCATGGACAAGCAAGCCTTCTTCATCCTTGCCTTGTGATGAAAATTCCCGCAAGCAATTGAGACTCGAGAATGCATCAGTGTATCGCTAGGACACTGCCCCTGGCTGACCGTCGCCTACACCCGATGCTCCCAATGGACAGCAGGGACCGCGAGGAAACGTGCCCGGTGACAGGCAAGAGAGGGGGAGGGATTTTTTTTTACCTCTCGCTGCCATCGAGGGAAAATGCCAAATTTGGGTGCGATGCAGCCAGCACAAATCACCGTTTCTCCTGGCCGCTGGCCGCGGATTGCGTGCCAGCCTGCCACCGGGCGAGGATAAGCAGGCTCCAAGGACCAAGAGGCCAGGGAGACAAAATTACAGTTTCCAGGCGCCATCTATTCAGACGACATCCACCGAAATTCAATAGATGCAGACACCATAATGAAGGTGAGAGAGAAATTTTCACTCCTCGTGAATCCAACCCAACACCCAAACAGCTTGCGCCCAAACGAAATCCACCTCCAACATGGACACAAATATAGCGTCGTAGCTCTACCACCAAATAAGCTGTCGACAAGTTTGATATGCCAAAAGAAACAGAATTGAGCCAGTGGGAAGCCAGGAAAAGGTAAAAGATAGAGAGTGCAAAACATTAAAAGCCAAAAACGAAAACAAAAGCAGAATCGATCGAGATAAAGAATTCGAGGCAGTGCATTCCAACGTATCTAATGACGTCACAGGTGCCCGATCACCGATCTGGCGGCGCAACAAAGAATTACGTTCCTGAATTCGCTATGCAGCTAGCTGCTTTGGGAGAAGATGTTTTTTTTTAATTTCTCGACCCATACCACTTAGGCCGACACTCTTCTATTCGTCCGTTTCAATTCGACAGTTTGTCATTTATCTTAATTCACTTACCCCTCTTCCTTTTGTCCTTTGAACAATCGGACCTCTATCGACCTTTTGAGTCATTCCATGTTGTCCGTCCCAAGAATAATAGTGCTACTACTGATTGCACTCAGATCCTTCAAGAGCAGGAGTTTGACCAACTCAGGTATCGTATCTGCAATGATAACTGGTCTCGTGCATAGTTTGACGCGTACACCTTTGAACCTAATTCTGATCGTGTCTTTCTTCGTCATTGGAACGTCCGCAACCAAGTACAAGCACCGTGAGAAGGCTGGCCTTTGCAACTCAATTAAAATTGCTGGTAAGCAAGGTATTGTTAAGTCTGGCAATGAAGTTAGTACACGAAATTATGTGCAAGTTTTATGCAACAGTCTCACTGCCTCGATTCTCATCTTGGTTTCTTTGGGTGTGTCCAGTTTGTCCAATTTGTGCCAGGTGGGAGTGGTCGTCCATTACGCTAGCGTCACCGCCGACACACTTGGGTCTGAGATTGGGATCCTCTCACAAAGCGAGCCTTTCATGATCTACAATTGGAAAATCAGGAAACCTAGAGGCACAAACGGTGCCATTTCCTGGTTAGGCTTGGCTGCAGGCCTTTTCGGCAGTGCCATAATCGCTACGCTCTCTGTATGCTTTATATATACTCCTTCTGCGTTTGGAGTATTTTCAGCTGTCAAACATTGGATATTTTTCACTTTCGGTGGGATATTTGGATCTATTGTGGATTCAGTGCTAGGCGGAGTTTTACAAGCTAGTTTTGTCGACCCTGACTCCAAAAAGGTGGTGGAAGTTGACGGAGGATACGCGTTAGCTAACACTGAAGGTTTGTTAAAAGTGAGCGAAGGTTGGAACCTATTGAGTAATAATGAGGTGAACATCGTAATGAGTTTCTTAACCACTTTTCTATTTTTGGGCTTATACGCGATTCTGTTCTAACGACCGCATAAGAAACATGTTTGGAAGTCGTTGCAACAATTTGTCTTCTTTATTTTTGTCTTGCAAGTGTTTCTGTGTCTTAAATCTTGTCAGCAGTACATCCACCTAAAGATAATAGAATCGATATCGTACTACGTGTAGAGTCCCCACGACCAGAACTATAATTACCCGGTGATGGTCAAATGACGTCGATCATCTGTTTGTCCTTTTGCGATCTCTTGAAGAAAAAAATGTCTCCCGCTAATGCACCATTTTCTAAATGATGAGACATGGGAGTCCCTTGGAAAACTTTTTTAATCACCAGATGTCGCTGCCTCAAATTTCCAAATAGAGATCAAGCGGATTACCATGTGTATATTCACGCTACGTAATGTTTCGTATAACTTTATTTTTTGCTGGAGTTTGGGCTTCTTCTTGGGGTATGGAATTGATCGGTCAGTTGTTTAAAGTTAAAGAAGAAAATAAAGCAACGCACAACCTTTTTTTTACATTTCTAAGGTAGGGGTGCCTTCTCTGATAAAAGGGATAAATCCTCCAAGAATATAGATATAACATAACGACAACATAGCATAACAGAAAGGGGAAGAGTGGACCCCGTCATCACGAAGAAAAATAAACTCTAAGTAATGGGTAATTAACCCAGCTATCCCTAAGGGGTCATCATCACCATAGTGGCCCACCTTGACGATAGTCTAGGGACTCTCCTTTTTTGTTTGTTTGTTATATTAATATTCTCGGTGGCTTTATCCCTTTTATCAGAGAAGGCACCCCCACCTTAGAGTCTATATCCTATACAGTTATATACAGTTATTTCCTTTTCGGTTGGCTATGGAGAATATTTTGGACACTTGTTCAAAAAATCCCTTGGGTAAAAATGTTTGTTTCAGCATACTTATGAGATTCCTAAGATGTTCTTCTATCGATTCTCGGTTTTTCTTTGCGTTTTTTTTTCAGACTTTTTCTCTTTTCTCTTCATCTCATTATCCCTTTTATCTTTCGTGCTTGTCGTCGTCATCTTGATCCTTTTATTTCCTTGGCCGAGACGAAGAACTTAAAAGATTTATTATTAACATGATGGTTCAGCCCGTTTGTGAGAGCAAACACTGCTATAGAAATATGCGTGCATATATGAAATATATATCCACTCCCAAAGCCAACATTAGCAGGCACACACCTAACATACCTTATACGTATGTTGCTATATAAGCCGGGCACAGCACGGCCCCCGATGGCTCTCAGAGAGACCCTCAATCAGGATTACAACCAATGGCCCGCGCCATGAGGGGCACCACGGGTGATCGACTCAGACTCCATGATAACTACTCCGTCTAAAACCACACCTTAAAGTGTGAGCACCATTGCAGGATGATGATGATGATGATGATGATGATGATGAAATTGATTTATTTTCATGGTGGTTCAGCCCGTTTATGAGAGCAAACACCGCTATAGAAATATACATACATATATATGAAATATATATCCACTCCTAAAGCCAACATTAGCAGGCACACACCAAGGTATGGAACCATTTCTGATTATGGAGCAATTTCTGGGCGGCGTGCAACAATATTATTATTATTAGGTTCTGCTGAAGAACAATTACTGCTAGTTTTATGGTTTCTATAGGTGGTAAAGCTTTGAGGTTTATGTATAGCAAAAATAAGAAATTTTAAACTTAGGTGGAATTATTTTTAACATCAATTTAGCCTTATTCAGCCCAAACTTTGTATTTTTGGAAGCTTTTTTTTTTTTTTTTTCAAAGGTTCATAATATTTTATTACTCTATATAAGGTAAACCAGGTTTACTATTTTTCAATACACACTTCAACACAAGCTTCCTATCGCTATACAGAGAAAACAAAACACCGTAAAGAAAGGGGAGAAAAGACCAGCCCGAAAACCAATATAAAACCCACAGGAATGATAGACTTGAGGAAAATC
>JAJMAB010000098.1:17323-55402 GCA_030564825.1 Ogataea sithepensis | reverse complement strand
ATATACAGTCGATGAAGGCAGGTTGGACAGGTATCGGTTAGTATAAGTGGCTAGTGATAATTATAAAACCTGTTGATATCTCTCCCATAGTTAAGCGCTAACAAAATTTATCGTCAGCCATTATATTTACAGTTCGTTCTCTATAATAATCATCTTCTGACCAACTTGATTTCACCTGCTGTATATATATATATATATAGAATTAGCGGTGCAGGCACTGCACAGTGTAGGGTCTTGATGTAGACCCTCTCGGTGATACGGTCCTACGGCGGCACGCGCCCTGCACGCCCGATGAATCTTTTGAAGATTCCAAAGACCCACGGTTGATTAGAAGCAGAGAACAATTGGAAGTTGTATTCTATGGATCGATCTTGTAAACTTGAACCCTTGCTAGCTTATATCAAATTAATAGTTCGAAAATTGACAAAGATAATCTCTCCTCACAGATATACGGACAGCAACAAGGATGGGCGACTGGACATTCAGCAGCACTGAATACAAGCTGCTACAATTTCGAAAAAGCGAATTCCCAAGCTTTTTTTTCTTTGTTTAAATATGATGGGAATCAAGTGATTATATCTATTAATTTCTTTTCATGTTTTTTTGTTACTATTTTTGCTCGTACTCCGTTACTGGCCTTAAGGAACACGCATGCGTGGCTGTCTCATAAATTAAGCTCCTCACTCAGTTATTAACTTAGAAAGGCCTAGATCGAAGCACTTTTTTCATTTCACAGATCGATTCCTAACGTCAATCCTGAACACTCCAACAAGAAGGATATCAATCTATATATCTATATATATATATATAAAGAGTATTAAAATTAATTAGCGTTGGATTGCTTAACCTTTCAAAGAAAATCTTTTGAGCCACCGTTTCGGGCAAGCAAATATCCCAACGTAGCTCATGACATATGGCTTGAATTTTTATGACATGTACATAGTATATATTATATATAGCATATATATGGACCCCACGCGAGACTCTACCATTCGCTGGCGTGGTTCTAGCTGATCCCCGCGGTGCCCAACTGGTCCAACCACAAAGCCCCACAGCTGTAGCTTGACGCATGCTAAGGTCGTGTGTGTTTCGTGCCCTGAGAGCGGAGCTTTGGAGTATGATCGTTTATCACACAGAGGCAACCACGGTTAACAGCGCTATAATATGGCATATATGTGTCTGATAGTGCTTTAGTGTTCACTACATTGATTGATTTATGTACACATGTAGATTTTATGGTACAATATTCTACCATGTGTGGCTACCAATCTACCACCTCACCCCACCAGCGATTGATGGGAAAGCTTCGACACATAAAAGCATGGCTTGCAAGAATCTAGATCAAATTACAGAGATCCGAGTTTAGATGGAAGAATAACATATAACTTATAAACGATAAAGGCATCCGTTGTAAATTCATGATACACATAGGCGTCCCCCCTCTAATATATATATTCAGCAAAACGGTTCACAAATAATAGTAAACGAGCACTAAAAAAGATATTTCAATGTAGTGGCATCCGTAGAAGATTAATATAAATTGAGAACAATACAGAGCAAAGACATTAAAACATTAAGCTATATATATATATATAATATATATTAGATAACGTGAATAAAACACAAATCAGAAAAATTAAAGAGGCCCACAATTTAAAAAAAAGAGAATTAATTCGTACAGAAACTCAATTATAATTGCCAAAAAGAAAAACATGCACCCAAGTACGCCATGCATCATCAGACGGCTCTGCCTCCATAGCCGTATGACAACTTAAACTGAAAGTTGTTATCCCCTTTGAATTAGATTATCCGTCAGCTTTCATCTTCAGTACTTTCTGTCGTATGTCCAGTCATATCTTCGTCATCTGCAATCTCCTCATCGTCATCACCTTCTTCTTCTTCGCCATCACTTTCAGCACACCTCTTTGGAAAATAGTCAAATCCTGCAGGGACTCTACAATTTTTCTTTGATCTGTTACTTTTCCAATGATTGACCAACTGGTAAGATCTGTAAAACCCTCTTCCACATCCCCATTTAATGGGGCTGCCATCTTCAGCGGAGGAGTAACCCCGGCATCTGAAAAGTTTCTTTGGGTTGCAGATGTGATTCTCTCGAATGTGTCTTCTTAAATCGGAAGGCGTTGAGTACGTGGAAGTACAGCCTTTATACTGACAACCATGAGGTTTCAATTTCTCATGCACTGAAATAATATGGTTCTTGAGAGACTCTTTTCTAGTGAAATGCTTTTGGCATGTTGAACAATGGAATCTTTTCTTAGAGGAAACGCTGACTGACTTTTTGGAAAGTAAAACGTTATCTGAACTGATAGACTTACCGTAATTCTTGTTCCAAGTTATGGCCCTAGTAATAGTGACATTCGGGACACCACTCTCAATAACATTGACGTTTGACATGTTTAACCCTCCATCTGAATTAGCTTGGTAGCTATTGTTATTGTTGTTATCATGTGAATCGGCCGAGAGAACATTTGTGCCAACCGAGTGGCAAGGCGATTGCTCATCAATGGATGAAACAGCATTATGATTCACATTGTAAAGGCCTAGTAGACTCTCTGTTAAACTTGAATTTCGATGATAGAACGCCAATGGTGATGGAGAGCCATTTCCATCTTGCTGGTAGGAAGAATCTTTGCTTAGATATGACGGAGAAGAGTTTTGTGAAAATGAATTTTGTGAAGATTGATAAAGTGAAGGACCATAACTGTTTCCCAAATTTTGATACAGATCGTTGTCATTTGCGTTATTTCCTGGAGCACTGTAAGTATCAGGAGACTGTGATATTGCTGATTGTGGTGCAGATGAATCGGAAATTGGGTTATCATCGGGCTCTGGTTTGATAATTTGAAATTGGGGATTTATCATGTCGAATAGTTGACTCCATTGTAGTTTGGAATCAACCTGTAAAGCGTCTTTTGCAACTTCGTGTGGATTCTGCAGTGGCTGAAACAGTGTGCCCTGCTGTGAGATGTTAAGTGTTTGATACATATCATTCTCAAACTGAGGGGTATCGGTTGAACCGTGGTTATATGAATTGGGCTGGAAAAAGTTAGATTCTTTTGGTATACTCTCTTCGTTATCCATTTTTGTTACCAGTTTAAAAGTGTTGAGTTCCTGATTTACCGGCCTGCTATGGTTGCCGCCTCTGACAGATGACTGGAGAGTGTTGAGACCACCAGGTAACAGTAGAGCGTGTGTGCTGGTCGATTTCATGGTTGAATCGATTAGGTGAGTAAAATTAGTCGAAAGGTCAGCAAAATTGAGATTATCTGGATCCTCGAGCTTGACTTTTTCGAAATTGCTTGAAAACATGGTGGAATCTGGTAATAAGTAGTCTCTGTAGTATAAGTTACTACTATTAGAGTGGCTGTAAATACTATTTGTGGTCAAATTTGCAGATTGATCGTAGCAATTTGTGTTAGCTAAACGTGGATCACTCTGCTGGTCTTGTGGTTTTGTGTTCTGGTTGTTGTTTGATTGTAATTCTAACAATGGATCGCACTCATCTAATAACTGAAGGAGTTTATAATCTTCCATTAATAAGGAACCAGGAGTTGAAGGTTGAAAAAAGCCGATACTAGTTTGAAGAAAGGAAACGTTGGCTAGGAATGTGACCTTGTTGAAACACAAAGCTGTGTATTAAAACTGAAAAGCCAGAGTCAAAACCAGGAACGCATTGTTGAAGTTCAAAAACTTGACGGGAGAATGCTAACATTATATATATATACATATATAATATATATGCTATATATCCAGATTCCTCACCAGCACGACAAACTTCACAAAGTCCACATTGCAGACAATGTTGAAATTCTAATAATATTATTAAATCACTACAGGGTGTATGAATTTTATACTCTACTGGGCAGACTGACAGACTGACAGACTGCCTCTAACTCGATCTAGTCGCACTCCACGGGGTTTTGTGGCTGTCACCGCAGGGCGCATGGCCGCCAAACTATCGGCACCTGGGCCAACCGGCGCTAGCGCTGGTCTTGCAATATCCCCGTATAAGTCGATCTATACAAGCACCTCGATCTATATAGAATCACGTATCTCCACGCGCGCCGCAGTTATATATATAATATATTAATTTATTATAATATACGCATGCATGTTCGCCTGCGCCTGCGCAGTGCGCACACGTGAGTCTACGGCTCGGTGCATCTTGGGAAATATGCTTAGCCTTGATGCGGCGGTGGCGGTGACAGCTGTTGGTGACCTCACCACATAACCTGCGGCTTCTCTTTCTCCTCCTCCAAAGTTCACCCTATAGCGATATATTATATATATATATATATATATATTTACTGTATATAGCACTATATCGTACCAATTGAGGCATCTGACAGAGTTTGATTCGAGCTTGTAGTGGTAAATTGGCGGTGAGAGTGCCCGTCGATGGTGACCTCACCCGCACCAGTGGCAGTGCAGGTCCCAATACAACAATTGTCATTCTCACACGGGCCCGTGGTACTTTATTCGGGAACCCTACAATCCTAGTGCATTGTACTTTGTGATTTATAGTATACATGATATATTAGCTAATTTGTATACGAAACACAGCACGAATCATGAAGAAGTAAGTGATGTTGGAAACTGGTATTACAAGATTCCCATACCATATAACTAGTATACATATATATAATATATATACAGTTAGAATATATTCGTATATGTCCGATTAGTTGGATGCAACGGTTTCCCGTCTTTGAATTGCTTCGCACTTCAGGATCTGTTGTTTGCCCTTGGTCTTAAATTCACCTTAATTGCATAAATTGTCTTCTAATAGTTCATAGCCATTCATTCAGTTTTCTTTTTCTAGTCGGATATTCTCTTAATCCCAATTATTTTAACTCTTCTTTAATATGTCACTTTGACTTGACATCTGTGTGTTTACGAGTAACCACAAGAAAGCTAAAATATTGCCGTCTAGTCTTCGGTATTCGGGGTAACTATATAAGAAATCTGAAGGGTTCATCATTTCTTCTTTTGGGCCATGTCTGGCTTTTTGATATTTCCTTTTGCTTTCACTTCTATGGCTTCGAACCTCGGCATAGCTGCATATAGCGTTAAATCTTGATGATTAGAAGATGCGCATTTTGCTTATTTGTATATAGCCATGTTTATCATCTATCAAACTATCGATAAATGGGAAGAACAAGAATCTCTCGGGTTCAATGCCGAATATAAATGAAATGACTTAAAAGTTGAACCGTTCTTGCTTGATCTATCCATTAGCGGAAGGTGCAATAGAACAAAAAATAAAACGAAGGACCTTAGCCGAAACATATTGTGTATATATTTACCACGCTCTAAACAATTTATCTGACTTTATCATGACATGCTGGTTGGTACCATACCGGGGTGTGCGAGCCGACTGCAATCTCACATCTCCACCGTTAGACTTAGCGGCAGCTTACTTTCTTCTTCAGATTAGATCTGATCAGCCCAGCTCAGCCCAGCCCAATGCGCGTCGGACCTGGCAGAGGCTTAGTGACTCAGTGAGGTCAAATATATCGATTTTTTGGGAGATTGAAAGAAATCTAAGCTCTATTGTTTTGGGGATAGCGTACAAGAGATCCATAAATTATCATAAGCCATAAAACAGCCTGGATGGAATGTTCTCAAATTGCTGGCAGTAACCCAATGACGTATTACACAGATCTTCTATTATGTATATACTCCATAGAAATACGACACTTCTTGTACGTTAAACTTATCATCTAATCTACGCTCATCGTAATTTGTGGCATTCAAGGAAACCGTGCAAGTACAACCTAACATATATGCGTTTCTAGTTCAAAGGCTAGTGATTCGCAACTTGCGATGGGCTGGGACTTTTCCTGAGCATACGTCGCTTAAAGAAGCTGTATATAACGATAGTTATAAAATGTAGATTATTTAAAGATGATCTAAGTATAATTGTTCATGGATGTATTCACGTAATAGACTATATAAGATATAGAGAGTCCTGAAAGACAGTGTGGATAAGTCTGTCGGTTGGTCTCTCAACAACCTACAGACCACTGTTTTCAGTCCTAAGACGCCTCCTCTAAGAAGAAGGACTCATAAAGTAGTAGATAACGGAAAGGAAACAATTAAAAGATTCGAAGTACTTAAGAATACTTGATCTGTTCGCAGAACCAACGTCGATAAGCGTCGATAGAAGCCTATAGTCGTTACACATATCAATTTATAGAATTGCGTTATGTGTAGCTATTGTAATGAAAGAATTCAAATGATACCAAACTTTGGCAAAGTTACCCTGTTATTACTCGTAATTTTCAAAGGCAGATAGATATATGGAGACACAAATTCCTCCTTGCAGCCACATCTGAAAGGAATGCACGTAAATATATCCAAGGTTCTAATAAGAAGTTTTGGGAAAAATTACCTTATAAGCAAGATGGCCTTTAGGTGTTGTCCGATCATCTTCCTCCCATAGACGTAAATATCCGCTTGGATGTTAACTTTTGCTTGCCTTTCCGCAAAACAACAAAATTGTTGAACGGTGAATTTTTAATCTGGTCACGCACAGCTTATTAAATCTGCAACAATCATTTCTAGAAATCAAAACGGCGTTATTTCCCTTGGGTTCAATTTTGTTTTAACGGAATTCGGCGATTCATCTATTAAATTTAATATACGCAAAAGAGATAGGAAATTATACGCCTGTAGTAAAGGTTTCTGGCGATGCCTTCTAGACTATAGTAAAATTGACAACGGAGATAACTACCGACGGGCATACAGGCTAGAAGTTCAAAGCCGTCCATCAATAATTGCAAGCTCTTCGTGCAAAGTTCAACGTTGCCACCCGAACTCCAAGTTCCCCTGACAGCTCCTCGAATCTCGATTCTCGATTCTCGATGCTACTGCCTACAGTCTCGGTAGTGCTTACATGTTGGAATGCAAGCATTACTGGCCACAAAATATATATTCAAATGGATTAATAGAACTTATCTCAAGCAAAATTCCTATGGCAGATCCAGATCTGCTGAAACTTGTCACTTGTGCCAGTGGCGATGCCGGTGGTGTCCACTGGACAGTGTCCAGTGTCCACTCTCGAGTGGCTTGTAAGTTGTGCGGCGTTGCCCAAGGCTGAGCTCTTGCGGCCCGCCTGCCCACTGTGCCCCAGTGACTCTCTCTAGTAAGTATAAAGTCTGGCAACTGCCACAGACGGTGGACAGTGAAGCCTGAACTTTGAAGGCTTTGAACTTGAAGGGTCAAAGCCAGAGAGGTACTACATGACGTAGACGTTGTCTAACGATCTATACAAAACACGGTCTTCGTTTTCGTAATTCCGTCAACAGCCGAACAAGTATTTGACAATTCGAACTGCAATATCTGATTTGAATTTTGAGTCATATAGATCGAGCATCTGCTAATTAGGCTCATGTGTCTTTGAATCATGAATTGGGCTCCGATTTGGTTTTCGTGCTTGCTATATTCACAGGTGATATTAATTGTAATTTGTCGCTATATTTCTGTAGACGTGCTTTCAAGTTTCAGGTTTTAAATTTTAATGCTTTGGCCATCGTCGACGCGTCTGTATTTATAGTTGGAACTTGGGCGGCGGACCCTGGAGTCTGGACTCTGGAGTCACTCTGGACCCTGGGCCTGGGGCCTGTGGTCATTCGGTGCAGGGGTGTGCAAAACACTTTTGTCATAACATGTCACGTGACCAAAATGTGTTATGAAAATTTTATGTCACGTGACCAAAATGTGTTATGAAAATTTTTGAAATCTGTCATAACACTTCTTGATTATAAGGATTTTGCTCATCTCAAAAGTATGTATTTCTATAATATGAAAATATATATGAATCAACAATTGCTAGCAGCCTGTAGCTACAGACAGCCACAGAAATCTATTAAAATATGTTCTTATGACCGTAATTTTGAATAAGATATCTCAAAGAAGAAAATTTAACTCTGAGAAATATAGTTTATGTTCAAAATCAGTTATACCTTGTAATTTATCACCTGGGGTATTATTAGTATTTTTCGATTAACTTGTTAGAATTGTTAGCTGATTTTCGAAATATTCAGTAGCTTGCATAACAATGATTTCGTTTGTTTTGAATGTCATTTTTTATCTTTCAGTACCTTTTTGGTCTTTTATATAGGGACTTGTAGTACTCATTTTTATATGCTTATGAGACAAAGGCATTTTGGAGCTCTGGTGATGAAATAGAGGACTTCTGATGTTCCTCAAATAGCAGGGTTACCCTATCAACAACAATCTAAGTGTTGTAGATTTATAATCACTGACATAACTGAACATTTTCGAAAATTATAGTGGCATTTATGAAGTTCTAACTTCTATATGACACACAGAACATCAACTTAAATCGAATTGGAAAGAATCAAAATGGTGAAGAGATCGAATAAAACAAAAAATTCCGTCGAACACCAAGAAATAAGAATCGAGAATCGAGGATTCGAGATTCGATCATAGACGTTAGAATCACAAAAGCGTACCATTTACATGATATTTACAAATAGGTTACAAAATAAAACCTTCTATTTTAAAAACTAAACAAAAGCTTCAATGTCAGAATTATCAAGATATTCGTCGAAAGCCTCAAACCAATCATCCATAATTTCTTCATCTTTATTCCGACGTTGACGAGCAGGCTTGACATCCTTGAAATAACTTCGGGCTAGCATCAATGAGGCGATTGTTTCAGAGCTCAAACTGTACCTTCTAATTCCTGTGATATCCCTTGCTCTGCTAAATGAGCTCTCTAACGGCGCATTGGAAACTAAGACTGGCTCAACTCTCTCATACACAGCAACAAGTATATTTGAGGCAGCATTGCTTTTCCAAAAATCCGAAGAGTGTTGTATCACACCAAAACGAGCATCTCGAAAGAGTTGACGACCATAAATATAAGAGGTAAATTGGAAGTGCAGGTGGATTCTCTGTGCACTTATCTGAGCTTCCAACTCGCCGTCCGCAATTGCCATTTCAATCAATTCTTTGTATTTAGCTGTCTGCTGATATTGCCAAAAAAGCTCATCTTCAAGCAATTTATGCAGGGAGAGACGAGTATGATTACCTGGAAATTTTGGATTAAAAGTTTCCACGAGAGAGTTGGTAGCATCATGGATATTAAAGAAAGAACCCAACAAAGCAAAAGAGTTGCTCACTCCATAATTGAAGTATTTCTCGAATTTCTTATACGTGTTTGCAACCCGATTAAGGAAAATAGGATTCATACTTTTCAACTGATCTTTTATATTGATCAGCTCTGGATCCTTAGGGCAAGGTAATGAAAGCGGCATTCATTGATGTCAAAGTACTCAAGATTACTCTTTGTTATCCTTTAGAATATCGGACAAAGCTTGGTACAACTTCAAAGTTTTAAGCATCGGTACGAAATACCAAATCATGGTGTTGTTCTCTCTCGCTTGGGTATTTTTTCAACCAAACCTCGTACGTTGCTAAAATGAAGTACAGACCTTTCACTTCAGTATGCAACGTATTGAGCTCCAGTAAACTGGAGATAGTAGATTTCTCAGCTGGTGATAATGAAAAGTTTCGGGAATCACCTTCTTCCAACCCCAATAAGCGCACGGTGCCAGTCCTTGGTCGAATGTTCAATTCATTATAACAACCCTCATAGCCGATGAGAGGAGCAAAGTAATCGTTAATTCTTTTCCAGTTTTCGATGATGACCCGGAAAGATTCCAAGTTAGTCCAACGGATATCAATTGGAATAAAAGGACGCTTATTTGACACATTTTGACGCCACATAGTCAATAATCTTTTGTTTGCGCAAATTTTGGAACTAAATTCAGCACATGAGGAATAAATTTCTGATTCAGTAGAATCTTTTGCATTTGCTGAAAGTGACAGTTTAAAAATATCTTGGCTGATTAGACTCAAAGCATGGGAGGCAGACCTAATGAGACCAACTTTTGGCAATCCTTCTTCTTCTCGCTTTAAATTCAACAATTTAAGGGCTGCCGTGTTTGAACTCGCATTATCACACGTAACATTTATCACCTTTTGAGAAATGCCATAGGTTTTCATAACTTTTTCTAAGTTGTTCACTATCTCCTCCCCTGTATGAGACTTAGTGGACAAGTTATTAAAGGCCAAAGAGACCAGTTCTCCACTCAAGTTTGCCATGATTCCCATATAGTGTGTTGCATTGCCTTGCCATATATCAAAAGACAAAGAAACAGACGCTTGCTTTTTCAAACGATTAGCTATATCAGTCTTAGCAGACTCACAAACTTGATTCAGTGTTCTTGGAAGAGTAGTTCTGGATTTCAAAAAAGGCTTCATTGACTTCACTGAATCTTCCTTTGCTAATTTATATGTAGCTTCCATCAAACGAATAAATTGCGGAGACCCAACTTTTTTGAATGGAATATCCTTCACAGCAAAAAACTCAAGTAAAGCCATGTAAAATTGGTCCTAGGTTTTATAATTCTTAAGCATGGTCTCAATTCGTGGGTCCACACGTACGCGTTGGAAGTTGATTTGCATGTTCCTTTGTGAAGTAACATTCTGAGAATCTTGATGAGAGTTCAAATGAATCATTATATTACCATCATTTCTGCCTTTGACCGATCTTCCATTAAACCGAAACACACGATCACAATGACAACAATTTGCGTATGTGACCGCAACGTAATGATTCTCTGGGGGTGCGGAGTTGACAAAAACATTGGAATTATCTACCATCTCAAGTAAAAGTCGGTTCTGTAGTGAATATGAAACAATTCCACAGAATTCGTTCTAGTCGCTGACTCAAGCCATTTATCATTGAAATAAAACAGTTCTGAATTGTGTTTCGCAAGTTTTATTTCCCCAAAAGATGATTTAGCATGCTTCTCACGTTCCAAAAGAGCTTTAAAGTCTTTTAGTTTCATGGTGTACTGCGGTCCAATTCGATAATCAGAGGGTGGAAGCAACATAGGTGGTTGCTCATCATCTGTATCTATCAGTATTCTGCCAGCATCTCTTGCACGTTGAAAAGATTTATCTACAGATTGCTGTTCACCGCACCTTCTTTTTCTGGATGATCATTCCCGCCCATCATTGGAATTAACCTGATCCCGCTTATTCAAATTGATCTCGTTTCCAGCAGAAGTGGAATATGGTCTATTGACAGTCTCATCTCTAGCAGAAGTGGAATGGGGCGTATTGACAGTCTCACCAGCAGTACCGAAATGATTCAGGATGGTAACGGGTGCATTGAATGAGAAAGAGGAGGCATTAACGCAATTAAATAGACTATTAGTGATGTTGATCTGTTGACTTTTTGAACAGTTTCCTGGCGTTGTAGACATTATTGCGTCTTCTAGTCTCTAGATGGATACAAAATAGAGAGTCCTTGTATCTGAAAATCAGGTAATCAAAACTAGAACTATATATTATTTCTGCTTTAGTCTTTAATTGCTGAATTTGCTATCTTGCAAAGGAGTAGATTACATAATCAAAAGATGACATAATACTAAATGGTAAGATTACATCATAAGATGTGTTATGATGTTATGCCCATTGCCCAATGCCTACCCCCCGTCATAACATGTGTTTTGCACACCCCAACTTCGGTGCTCTCTATTGAGTCGTCCCGAAGCGGAAAAAATGATCAATTGACCAAGGATTCAAGACACAAGAACTACCTAACCGATCGCATCGTCACGTACCGTTTATATATGATCCCAATTTATCGATTTATAACTGAAGTGTTTTGAAGCATTCCTGAAGATAATTTTAAAACTAGGAACCGCTCGATAATGACTGAATCGAATCAACACTCAGCGACTGATGACAACAAATTGTACAATTCACATACGGACTACAACAACCTATTAAGAATAGTCAGTGAGAATTCATTGCCCCTTGTCACATTGACATCTCTATGCCTTGGGATTTTTATAGGGATTTCTTTGGCATTGATTCCTTTAGTTTCATTTAAGCAAATTTTCCTATATGTCATTCTTCTGTGCACTTTTCACTTTCTAGAATATTTTACGACTGCAAGATACTCCTTTGACAAAGTCAATACTGACTCGTTTTTAATATTCAACGGCTTTGAATATCTTTTTGCACACGCGGTGGCTGTTGTGGAGTCTTTGATAGAAATTATTTTCTTTCGGGACTTCAAATTGGGCCATCCTTACGTTTCTGCTTTGGGGTTAGGAATCGCTCTATTCGGACAATCCCTAAGATCCCTGGCAATGGTCACTGCAGGCGAGTCATTCAGCCATATTATTTCTCAAGAGAAAAAGAAAAACCACAAGTTAGTGACTCATGGTATTTATAGATTCTCAAGACATCCATCGTATGCGGGTTTCTTCTACTGGGCCCTAGGAACTCAACTTTTACTATGCAATCCGGTCTCGTTTCTCTTGTTCTGTTTCCTGTTGCACAGGTTCTTTTCCAGGCGTATCAGATACGAAGAAATGAAGCTTGTTGGATTTTTTGGAAACGAATATGTGCAGTATAGATATAAAACTCCCACTAGAATCCCATTTGTTTGAATTGCAACTTGATGTGCAAACGGGGCCCTCAACGTTTATAACACTTGTTGTAGATCTGTCATGGAGTTAAAGTAAACAAATTAAGATGGAATTATATTATATACAATTAATAAAAGGTATAATACAACAGTAAAATATACATTGAGAGCTGTGGTTCACCCCTCGACTTGATGGTGGAAAAAGTGATAGTAGTGGGTATCAGTCTCAGAAAAGATCTCAATTGTCATCGGGCTGATCCGTCAAATCGATGACTTCTGGTTCCGATGGAGTGCCGTCTAATCCAGTCGAAGAATTTTGATTGGCAGAAGAAACACTATCTTTTCTTGTTCTTGAAAAACTTCTAAATAAGGGTAAACTGAAACCCAAAATGGATTTACTGGCCATTCCGGTAGCAGGCTTGTCTGCCGTTGGTAATCCAGAAGACAGCGGCAACGCTGCATCACAAACTTGAGCAAGTGGAGGTTCTGACTTCTTGTTGGTGACTGAAGGCGATTGATCGTGGCTTTGAGATTCTCTAGAAGCGCCGGACTGGTTCTGTCTCGATTCGGGAACCGATGTAGCTGATATCGCAGCATTTGATGCAGATGCAGATGGAACGCGTAGGTTGCTGAAGGGTGAACTCTCCAGGCTTGATTGGTACCTCGGTATCAAATCTGTAGGTGTAGACCTTTCTGCGCTGCTAGATGTCTTTGAGATTGTCGAAGAGTCGATCAACTGACGGGTTTGCGAAGAATCATTATTGCTAGAAGTAACTATACTGGGGTTTGGTATAACATCAAATCGTAGGCTTGGGGTGCTTTTAGCCGAATCAGAGGTAATGGCTTGTTGCAAAGTTGGTGGGAATCGAGGAGAGTTGTTCTCAGTAGATTCATGGCCTAAGTCAAGTCGTAGAGCGTTCCCCTGGTGCTTTTGATGTTGCTGTTGAGACGTCAGTGGGGGTTGTTGCTGTTGTTGCTGCCAGCTTTGCTTCTCTAATACCTTTGACCAATCAGATTGTCGTGCTGGAACTTGGGACGGTATTTGGACCTCAAATGGGCGCTGTTGTTGTTGTTGTTGCTGTTGTTGTTGTTGTTGTTGTTGTTGTTGTTGTTGTTGTTGTTGTTGTTGTTGTTGTTGTTGTTGTTGTTGTTGTTGTTGTTGTTGTTGTTGTTGTTGTTGTTGTTGTTGTTGTTGTTGTTGTTGTTGTTGTTGTTGTTGTTGTTGTTGTTGTTGTTGTTGTTGTTGTTGTTGTTGTTGTTGTTGTTGTTGTTGTTGTGTATGTCTATAATTCCGAGATAAAAATTGATTTTGAGGCTGACCTTGAGCTTGGGGTTGAGGTTTTGGTTCTGGTTGATGCTGGTAACGCTCCTCAGACTGCAACGGAAACATAGGCTGTGGAGGACCCTGCTGATGAGTTTGACTCTGGAAATGCGGCCGTGATTGATTGTGATATTGTCGCTGTCGGCTCTGAGCTGGTGTCATTCCTTGGGCAGATGAATATAAACGTTGTAGGTTACCTGACCAACTCTGCCCCCCTTGTTGGGAGCCAGAATTGGAAACAGGGTTCGGCTGTAGGGTCTGCGTATACGTGGGAATTCTTCTGCGCATTCCTAATGACTCGAGTCTCCGAAGATCCTCTTCGTTAGGTGATACAAAGAGGGAAGGTGCATCTTTTGAGGAATGCGAATCCAGCGGTTGTTGTATTATATTGTTTGCATTATTCGCCTGTTGTGTTGGATGACTTGGGTGTACATTATTTTGTATTGAGTTCGTTACACCAGAATTCCCAAAAGACAGAGTTTGTCTTGTATCTCTCGGTTGAGAAGCAAAATCCTGTCTGCTTGAACCTTTCAACCTCGTGTTATTAATCTGGTTTCTTTGAGAATTGTTGGATGTCATTGGCATTTGGTTAGGGGTTGCACCACCCATTTTGGTTCTCTCACTTTCTAAAATCTTCATACAGTCCAAAATGTATCTGTTGTGAGAAATGAGCAACTTCTCCAATTTAGGAATTCGTGAATCTGTCGGAGACGCAAACCTTAAAAAGCTTAAACTCTTTTGAATCTCCTCCTTTTGGCGAGTTATGCGGTCAATCTTCGAATAATTCTCATGTACTATGCTCATTGCAGCATTGAGGCCTTCTGAGGCTGCATCCTTTTGCGAGGCACTAGAGGATCCGGATAACGCTTGAGATTTTGAATTATTATGTGATCCTAAATTACGTCGCTTGTAAATATCCCCCGCCGTGTGGTTATCAGTTGCCCCGGTCTGTGTTGAAGATGGGTCGGCGCGTTGAGTCTCGTCGACTGAACCGGATGACTTTCTTTTTCTGGAGTCTATGTACGCTTGACGGACCTGGTTTAAAGACAAATGTTCCAGTTGATCAAAGTTTTGTGTGTTGATATTATTGTCGTTACTCTGAATATTTTCAACTGAAACATTTTTCGGAACATTTGAAGCCGCCATACCATCTGTATTGCCGCTTTGTGTAGCAGAAGACGAATTATTGGATAGAACTGGGTGAATCTGTTTCTTTGATTGATTATCAGCATTATGGTTATGTGTCTCAACAGTTAAGCTTAAATCTATAGGAGACGCCGTATTTGCAGCATCATTAGTTTGCAAAGCTTCAACAGGCGATGTACTCTTCCGGTTAGTGTTAGTAGATGTCCCTGAAGGTTGAGTCGCAGAAGCTGAATATGTATTGCCTATGGATGCAAGAGTCTCCCGAACCTCAGTAGCAGGCAAAGAAGTGCTAGTGTCGAGATTCACAGTAGAATTAGTATGCTCAGCTGGAGAAAGGGGTGGTGGTGGAGGAGGTGGAGGAGGCGGTGAAGGTTTAAGAACTGATTCTTCTCTTGTACTTCCATCTGAATTAGATTGGTTCTGTGGAGGTGGAGGTGGAGGTGGAGGCGGCGGAGGCGGTGAAGGTTTAAGAGCTGATTCTTCTCTTGGACTTCCATCTGGATTAGATTGGTTCTGTGGAGGTGGAGGTGGAGGTGGAGGTGGCGGCGGAGGCGGTGAAGGTTTAAGAGCTGATTCTTCTCTTGGACTTAGATCTGAATTAGATTGGTTCCGTGGAAGGGGGGGTGGAGGTGGAGGAGGCGGAGGAGGAGGAAGAGGCGGAGAGTCTGATCCTTCATGCATCATGTTCTCGCCAGAACTATGCGGTGCCAGTAGAGGTGGTGGATTAGATGACGGTGGCGGTGGTAGCGAGTCAGATTCCTGCCCAGGAGCCAATAAAGGAGCATCTGAGTCACGGTTCACATTAGCCTCTCCTGCTGATTCAACAAGACTCGTTTGATTTTCTGCATCAGCGTTACCTCGGGTTTGTGAAGGTGTAAGTTGTGTATCTGACGCCACCACTGGAGAACTAACCGTATGTCTGTGTTGCCTTCCAGTCGAAGGAATAATTAAATTATCCTCGGTATCAGAATCCAGATTGTTGTTTTGCGGCATACTGATAGATAAACCCCGAGATAAGTTAGCATCAATTTGTGCTGATATCGAATTATTGGTCGCTCTTGGCCGTCTAGAAACCGTTGGTGGAGAGATTGGATCAGCATCACTATCAGCATCACCGTTATCATCTGATTCTGAATCTAGAGAGATAATCTCGATTTCATCATTTACCTGATCAACTTCATCTATGTTTTCTTTCATCTCAGACTTAACATTCAAGATATCTTTGGAAGCTAAAGGCTCCTCTTTCTTTTCCTTTGCAACTGCGTCCGCAACCTGAACTTTCCATTCACCATGCTCATCTATTGCAATTGCTTCGTCGTTCTCTCCGGTTTTATTTATTGCTTCCTCAAAATATGCATCAATAGCCAAATCGCTGTATTTCACTTTTTTATTACAAACCGGGCATTGCCATAATGGTACCTGTGTTTGAAGCATTACAAATGAATATGCGTCATAACATTGTAGGTGCTCGCAATGAATTGATTTGCAAGGGTTGGTCATTTTGACCATTGACACGGGGCAGATTAAACTGGCAACTTCTCCGGAAGTTAAAAGATCATCTTCCGCCTGTCGTTGCTTCTGAAGAAAGTTTAGTGTATTCTCCTTCGGTATGCGCGGTCTATCTAGAATGTTTTGAACCAAGTTATCTGTGCTGATAGTCTGTACAATATAAATATACAAGAGAAAATCACAGACGGTACCAGCATATGCAATATCCAAATAATTTGTTCCCCTAAAGTCCAAATAGGGCGTTAAGTCAGCTGGTTTCACGGAACCTTTGGCACCTCTTATACCTTTAAGATAATCGGGCAACTTTTTACCATTGACAGTAATCGCATTCGGTAGTGGGAATTCAATGTCTTTCTCATCGCCGTTGTTTTCATCGTCAATTCTTCCAGATAAAAGATAAAGTTTTATGTTATCCCCAGACTTCAACAATTCAATCTCATCATGAGTCAATTTAAAGCTTATTCTTGCTGTTCCTTTGAATTGTTCTTTTCTAGCAAAATGGGGGTTCTGATTTCCGTCGGCCTGTATTAAGCGCTTCAACGTGTAAAATTCTGATTGTTTAAAGTGGATCCATTTTAGCGCCTTATCCCTTCTTACTAAACGACTTGCCGGTGGGGAGAGCCTTCCAGTTGGAATATTATTGGGCATTTCATTTGCTGAATCTGTGCCATAACTTTGATATAATGCGGCGAAAGGAGGGGATGGGTCACCTTGCGCTGCCAAATTTAGTGTCTCTCTGATAGCGTATAATCTTGCATAATCCTTTCTGTTCTTCCCAGATACAAGATAGTTCTCTATTCGATTCAGCAACTCCACTTTCCGCCCGCCGACACCCAATCCCATAGCTTTGCAGGCGGACTTTAGTTCGATGACCTTTAATGTACCCAGAATATCTATCGTATCCTTTTCAAATATAAAAAAAGAAAAAAAAGAAAATCATAATCACGTTAGTTCATTATTCAAAAATATCACAAAAATTTTAAATTTGAATTGATATCGTATACTTACATTGAACTCCGCCTGTGGCATTGGCCTTGGTTGCGTCATCTTGGTTGTTACCAATCTTTGGAATGACTGAATAGTATTGTTGGGAAAATGAAGTATAGAGATTCGTAAATCCAAATATTTATAGTAAAAAAAAAGTCTATACTAAGACAGTCAATAAAAAATTTGCAAAATACAACCTTGAAACGGATAATTGGTGTATATTGAGTTCATCAGCTGGTTAACTTTGATAAAAACAGAGGTCTCAAGCTAAACATTTGAATCCGAGATGTAACCCGTCTCCGTGTCGCTCAGTAAATAAATTTTACCTGACAAACCAGGGAAAGCGCGATAGGCGTAACGCATTACGTAAAGTAGTAGTCTCACAGTCTCACTCAACTGTAAATTGTACAGGCCGTCGCGTCGATTATGCACGGTCCAATTATATTCAAATTGTAATCATGGATTCATGGGCAAAGAATAGAATAGTATCGAGAAGTTTACTGTTAATCACTGTATATACATATACACTGTTATAGAACCTTTTACAAAACCTCTAGAGGGCCAATCATTAGTGCTTCTACTTCATTACCAGACTTCACAACCTTTGAGCCATATTCTTCAGCAGAGGGTAAGCACAAAAGACCGTTAGCACCCTTGAAAGACCCAATCCTGCTGCTTCTCTGGAATCCTGTAGTCTCTGCGATTAGCTCTTTGCCATCCTTTTGGTAAATATGGGCTCTTTGGTATTCTTTTCTTTTAGGGTCAAGTTTGAAATCACCAGATAGCTTCACGGTTATCAGTGGGAGAGAAGGACCTGGCAAATTCGCTTTAGCAGAAACTCCTTGAAACTGTAAAATGGAAGGGAGCACAAACACATAATAGCAAACTGATGCAGATGCAGGATTTCCTGGTAATGCAAAGATAACCTTTGTTTTTCCCTTCACGTAAATAGTTGCAAATGTTGTTGGCTTTCCTGGTTTCATCTTCACTCTCCCAAAGTGAATTGTACCTCCCAAAGATCTTTCGATCGTCGGCTTCAAGAGATCCAATTCACCCATTGAAACACCTCCCGTAGTAATCAAGTAGTCAACGTTGCTTTTATTGAAAGCACTTGTAATCAATGATTCTAATGACTCTTTAGAGTCAGAGGCAATACCCAAATCGACCGCTTCGTATCCGGTATTCTTGATTGTCGATAGAAGTGTTGGTCTGTTACTATCATAAATCTCACCATAACGAAGGTTACCCTTTATTCCAACGTCTTTCAACTCATCCCCAGTGGAAAGTACCCCAACAATGGGTTTTTTGTAAACTTTCACTCGATTTATACCAACGCTAGATAATAACCCAACCTCTCCACCATTTGCAGAAATTCTAGATCCCTTCAAAAGAATTAGGTCGCCTTTTTTTAGATCAGAGCCGATTTCTCTGATGTTGTCATTTTCCTTAACACCTGTAGCTAATATCTTGACCTCCTTCTCTTCCAGGCCATCGTCGGTCTGTGAAACAAGTTGAGTTTCTTCAACCATGACAACAGCATTTGACCCTTCTGGAACCGGAGCACCAGTTGTGACTCTTGCGATTTGCCCGGATTTTAGAATTCTTTGTTCACTATTGGCGGAAGCATGAGATATTGATACAACAGGATATGTACCTGCACCATCGGTATTAATAACAGCGTATCCATCCACAATACTAGCACGGAAATTTGGAACGCTGACGGGAGAATATATATCCTCAGAAACGATACAACCCGTAAAACTTTCATCCGTGATATCGATCTCGACAACTGAACATTTTGGGGTAAATTCACTTATCAATTCAAGTGCATTTGAAACCTCAATGATAGGATATGGAGACTCTCTCGCTCTCTGAGTAACCGGTGCATTCAAATCGTTTGACTGCAAAACGTGTCTCACAATACCACACCCAATTCTACCAGTGACGTTATCTGTCTTATCACCATGTGCGTTAATATGACTATGATTATGGTGATGGTGATGGTGATTTTCATGAGTCGAAGTTGATGATGAAACATCACTGCTTGGTAGTGCGTCATTCAATGTTCGGTTCATCTTCTTGTGTAACGCCCTAGAGTCGGTATTTTCGATCTGGACAAGTGCATGAGGCAATGTTTTAATTATAGATTGCAAATTTTCTTTAGATCCTCTTGGTGATCCTGGTAACGTTACAATAAGAGACTTATTTTTAATGCCTGCAATTGGCCTAGACATCATGGCAAATGGTGTAAGTTTGAGAGATTCGGAGAGCATAGCATGAACAATTCCTGGAGCCTCCTTTTCCAGCATTGGTCTTATTGCTTCTGGGGTAACATCGTGGGCTGTGAACCCTGTTCCCCCACAAGTAAGGATTAATCTCAAATCTGCATCTTTAGTCCAGTTACTTATAGTTCCTTGAATTTCGTCGATCTTATCTGGTATAATTGATTTCCTGGTTACGGTATATATCGATTGTTGATTATCGGAGTTGAACTGAGCGATGGTTTCCTCAATAGCCAGTGTTGTCATATCAAGAGACTTGTCTTTGTAGCAAGTATCCGATAGAATGAGAATTCCCACGTTGAAAGTCATTTCTATATTTCTCGTCAATGCAGTTTACTGGAAATCTGCTTAGTAAATACGTATAACCAATAATAAGAGGAACACTATGCCTTAATTAAATTCCTATATGTGCCTTCATATATTCAATATAGGAGCTCACCGCGCCAGCTACAAGTTGGGTGTGCGCGACTAATTATAATTTCCCGGTCACATATCTGGATTCTGGAGCCGCTTTGTTTGTCCGACACACTAAGGTTTTCGCAGCATGGTTGTTATTCGGAAAGCTCTCTGTTCAATAATATACCAGGACTTGATATCGCAGGGCATTATCTGCATCAGATACTATTCAACCTAAAGCTAAATAAACAGTTCTAATGGTTCAAGTGTTTTTAAAAACTATTTGTGGTGTAAAGGATGTGAGCCTTGTCGTTCCAAACGATATTTCGGTAGATGAACTTTGCTTAAACTTGAAAGCTCTGTTGCCACCATATGTGGCGTCTAGATCTATCATAGCCACAACTAATGGTTCATCAATATTGAAATTTAAATCTATAGAAGAATTACTGAATTCATCGGAGGACGGGAACTTTTTGAACTTACATATAAGAATTCCTATGTGTGGAGGCAAAGGGGGTCTAACATCACTTAAAAAGCAAGCAGGAAAGAAATCTGGCACTGAAAATAAGGATAATTATAAGAATTTGGATGGATATAAGTTGAAATTTCTAAAGAAGATGGAAAAAATCGAAAAGATTTCTAAAGATCTCGGTAGCAATCGAAGAAAACTTATAAATGAAAGAAGAGATAAGCTTTTAAAGATACTAGAGATGGACCCCCAAGCAATTGCTAAAAAGGATACCAAGCTTGAAGGGCAGTACTTAGATGATTTAGAGGATGCGATGAATGAAATACGGAAGTCTGTAGGTGCTGTCATGGAATCGGAACTGTGGTCGGACGCTGAATCTGAAATCTTTTCGTCTTCTGACGAATCCAATGGCGAGAAAACATGCGGTTCTTTAAATTTTATAAATAATCTGAATGCCCATAGGACGACGGTGGAAAACAGTGATTATAAGCATGTGGATAGTCCGAAAGCGAAGCCAGAAAAGAAATCGAGATTGGATTCCTTTTTCGATAGTGATACCGAATGACACTGTATAAAAATTAATGGATAATGACTCAGCTTTTAAGACGCAATCAATTTGAATATAATGCAAATATACTTAAGGAACAAATTTAGTAGCATAGTAGAACAGGAAACCTTCCAAGTTCCCCAGCCAGATTTCAGGGTTGGAATTATTGTGGTCGATCGACGCGTCCGTCTTACAGTCAGGAATAAATTAAGTTACCCTTTGCCTTCGCTCAAAAAAATTTTCAGGCCGGCAATTGCGACGTTTTCAAGCTGGTTGTCGCCTTATAAGTAACCGTCAAGAAAGGGATATATCTTAAACGGTATATTATCCCATTCACGAAGAAGAACCGTAAGTACTTGTCATAGCTATCATCTTATAGCATGTCTGCATCTGCCCAAAAATATGAAATTATAGTCGACACGTTCGTCTCGAAGTTGAAGAGAAGACAGGTTACCGGTTCGTACCATGTTGCAACGGAGACCTGTCAGTTGTTGATGAGAGTGATCTCTAACTCTAGGTGGTCTAATACCGATGAATTCATCAGTCTTATACGAGGTGTTGGTAAAAAATTAATTGATGCTCAACCAAGAGAATTTGCAACCGGTAATATAGTAAGAAGAGTCCTTGCCATTATCAGGGATGAGGTGAACGATACCTCGTCATCATCTGCCATTGGTGCCAGCAATGCACCAGTCAATACATCGATGTTCCAGTTGCTCTCCAATGACACAGTGACAAAGACCCAAGAAACAACTAAAGCACAGAACCAAGATTTAAGATCGGTTGTCATTCAAGGTATACGAGAATTGATTGACGAAATTGCGTCCGTGCATGAGAACATAGAATTGATGACGGTGGACCTAATTCACGATAACGAAATATTGTTGACGCCCACCCCTGGATCAAAAACAGTTTTAAACTTTTTATTAAAAGCCAGTTTGAAGAGAAAGTTCACTGTTTTGATAACAGAATCGTATCCAAATGATATAAAAGAATGTCATAAGTTTGCAAAGACGTTAGCGGACGCCAACATAGAAACTGTCATAATCCCAGATTCCACCGTTTTTGCTGTCATGTCCAGAGTTGGAAAGGTTCTCATTGGTGCTAGATCAGTGTTTGCTAATGGTGGTTGTGTTACAGCAGCCGGTGTTGCTACTGTTTGTGAATGCGCTAAAGAACATAGAACTCCTGTTTTTGCAGTTGCTGGCCTATATAAGTTCTCCCCTACCTATCCATTTGATAGAGACTCCTTAATTGAAGTTGGGAACTCTGGTAAAGTTTTACCTTATGAAGATAGCGATCTAGTTGGCAAATGTGAAGTAACTAATCCACTATTTGACTATGTTGTTCCTGACATGATTGATATCTACATAACTAATATTGGAGGGTTTTCTCCAAACTTTATCTACCGTATCGTCTTGGATAACTACAAGAATGAGGATGTTCACTTAGATTAGAGATTTAATGAATGAATTTATTTACGATTAGCTATTTTCCAAAAGCTAGAGTGTGGGCGGTAACATTTATTTATTTTATTGAACAGATACCTGAAAACCAAGACAGTTGAAATATTTATTCTTGGTACCACCTTAAACTACCTTGCCCTGTTCCTCGCTCGGTCTTCTGCTATTAATGAGAAGATCTTGAGCTGGCTGCCGGATGAACTCATGTTGTTACTTAATTGTTACATTGATTTCTTCTGCGTAATGGGCTACATCAAACTCAAGGTTTAAATTTGAGTGCGATTCTGCTATGTGTTTGAAATACCGATGGCAACGATTGTAATTATTAAAACCTTACAGATCAATATAACCCGCACTAAAAAAATAAAAATCGAGTCTAGCATTTGCCTCTCAGATCCTTTGCTTTCATCTCGGTCTTGCAATTTAAATGATTGGCCAAAAGTTGAAACATATCTCCAGATACCAGAAAGAGGAGAAGTTGTGGTGGAATCTATAGTTCTCAGCATAAACTAAGAGCTTTTTTCTAATTTGGTATCGTTGCAATGTATCAAATTAGGATTTCATGGTTATATATATGCAATTCCATATAGCTCGTTTGTTTTCCTGTTAAAAGTGATAGTTTTCGGGAAAATAGTCTTCAAGTTATATATATATATATATATATATCACTATATTACTATATGCATTACTTCGATCTGTACACATGATGCTTTTGATATCCATTACTTGAACTCTTTTATTTCTTAAAGCTCTTGCTTTGGGCATACCTCCGTTACTATATAAGAAAACGCTTAGTGTTTAGGTCTTGGATCTTGGTAGTCAGACACTTTCCGCCTTGCCTTATAATTTCTTGATGGTAATTGATCAGGAATTATTGATGTTCAATACTATAGGGATGTATATATATACATTATACAAATGCCCTATAAATATCTGTTTCTGTTGCTCTTGGTTACACAGGTTTTTCATTCGGCTGTGCGGCTATATGTCATAATGTTAAAATAAGTTGGCGGAACGGACCGATAAGATTGAGTTACTGTTTGCGGCTTGTCCCGAGGCGCTTGCTCAATTTTTGCCAGCTATCCAACGGCTGACGAACTATATAGAGATCGAGCGCTATTAAAATTTGAATTTATAGGAGTCGGACAATCGATAAGTGGTCGGCGCTCCGTGGTTGGCCCAACTGAAACACCGGAATTTGCGCTTCTTGTTTGTTAACAACTACAAGCGGCCGGGCGGCGGTCAATGGGCTTGCTTCCATGCGGAACTCCAACATTACAACACCAACTGCCAACGGTCAGTCGACTTAGATCTCGTGGTTGCTCTAACTGATGTACCCCAATAAATGACACGCTTTCTGTTAGAATCATAATAAATTCAATCAGTTCTGCTCTTAAGAATCAAATCCAATATATATACATATATATATCGGCCAATATAATAAGATCATATTCGCAACCAGAAACGAGGGAACTTTTCTTTCTGATATAAAAAATTTGAAAGTCATGTTCAGAACATTTGATATTAGGGATGACTTGAAGGTCATCGATACAAAATCCTTGCCAACCAATGAGGGAGATTGCACTCCAGTAAATAAATCCGTCAGTAATCGAACTCTATCTGACTTTCAGGATATGTTCTTTGACGATAAGACTCGACTGGGAACCGTGACGAGATCAAGATTTGGCTGTAATGAGTGCAGAAGAAGAAAGTGAGTGGATTTTTTAAACTAAAAAAGAGTTTTTTTCATTTTGAACTCCTACTAACAAATACTGTTGATTTTATCGTTTTAGAAAACATTGTGACGAGACGAAACCTATCTGTGGCTCGTGTCACAAGGCGAAAGTCTCTTGCACGTGGAGAGAGCCTGGTACGGAGAGAAAAAATAAGAAGAGAAAGAAGTCACCTCCTAAGAGTAGTGTGAAAGTTTCTCCAAAGTTGGATGATTTGATAAGCAAAGAGAATAGATCTGAGGAAGGTGCTTCTGATACTACTGGCATTACTGACAACACTAAGACTGGTTCTATAATTGAAGTTGTAGACTTGCCGGATCAAGAGGCCAATAATGTCGTTTCTCCTGTAGCAGCCAACTCTCCAGCTGCTCTTGAATTTGAATTTTCTCCATCACATTTTTTATTCTCGGAAGGAAACACCTTTGGTGATGATTTTCTTTTGTCATCCTTAAAAGACTTTGTCGTCACGCCACTTTGCACAAGTCCATATATTGATCTACCAAAGTTGTCACCGGTTAAAAGCCCCTCGTCTGTTTTGCTGGTCGACTTAACAGATCTTGAGATCACCTACTTGGACTACTATAAGAATCGTGTTGCTCAAACAGTTTCCATTTTGCCAAAAGAATCCAACTATTTTTTGTCTCTTTATTTGCCACTTGCAGAAAAGGATAAATCGGTTCTTTATGCCCTTATAGCATGGGCTGATATGTTCTTATCGGGTAATAAGAATGAAGGTATGCACAAAGGGTACATGAAGAGATCCATTGAACTTTGGGAGAGCAAGTTGAAGAGTGGTTCTATATCAAACATGGACAGATTGACATCGATATCAGTTTTCACCATTTTATGTGCAGCTGAGATATGTGTGGGTGATGTGAAGGACTGGTATAAGTATTTCAAAAAGCTACACAAGTTTATCGTTGATCAATCAGGAGGTGACTTACCGAATTTCATACAAAGTTGCTTTGGTAACTCAAATGAGGCTAAATGGCTTATGTCTAATTTCTTATATCACGACGTTCTCAGTAGCTTAAGTTATGAAAAGGGTACGTTTTTTAAAATGGACGAATACTGCAAAGTGCTTGATATAGATTGGAAATATGACAACCAACCAGGTGGCGAGATGTCGCAGATCATGGACACTGGTATAGTATCTGATCCTTTGCAAGGGTGTGTTAGACCACTTTACTTGCTGATAGGCCAGATAACAAATTCATTTGTTGAATTGGAGAAGATGGCAGAAAAGATTACTATGGCTGAGATAGATGACTGTGACAATATAAAGCTGACCAACCATAGATTCAATTACTATGTATGCATCGAGGAAACATTTAAAGAGCTTGATTTTCAGATTAACAATAGCAACCCTCATACACCAGCTTTATGTTACCTTAAATCTGATAGAGAGTTGGAGTTACATTTGACCTTATTTGAGACGTACAGATTATGTATATCCATCTACTTGCGCAATTTGATCAGAAAGCTTCCACCCGCTCTACCTGAGATACAACTTTTGTTTATTGAGTTAGTCAAGTGCTTGAATATAGTGCTGGGATCCAATGTTCAAGCCTCTCTCTGCTTCCCTCTACTTTTGGCTGGTGTATCCGCTGTGTCCTTTGATGATAGACAGATGATAGAGCATATGTTGAAAACAGTCTGTGAAGAATTTCCGGTTAAAAACTTCCAGAGAATCTTGACGATTATAAAGAAGACGTGGCAATTAAATGAAGACGGAAAGAAATGTGTTTACTGGTTTAACATAACAAAGGAATTAGGATGGGATTTGTGTTTGGCGTAGGTTGGACAATGCAAGTTCAAATATATGCGGGGTGTTATTTTATTATGTAATATATTTATCATATGTATTTTTTTTCGACGTTTTAGACGTTTTTTATTTTCTAATGAGATGAGCAAATCTGCTTTTGGGGTAACTGGAAGCTATATATATAGTTCGATCATTAGTTACTCTAGTCATGCGGCTATTAATATATATTGCGGGGAGAATAAAGCTAGTACGGCGATCTTCAAGATTATGTCAATACAGGATAAATTTTGGTGAATAATTTTGTAAGGGATATGCAGGATAATTGTGAAGCTTATCCTCAAATTTTATTTTAATTTGGATAATTATATTAATTCCTCAAGGTTCTATATGTTAAATTAAATTAGTTGTGTTCGATGTCTCAAACATGAAGCCTGTTATAGGTACCGGAAAAGCCAAATCACTCAGATTTGGTCAATTCCTTGTGCTTGGCAATGATCTTGTTGGCCATATCAACCAAGCCTTCAGCAATAATATCTGGAGAGCCAAACACCTCGGTGCATGGTTCCAACTCGTGGACATTAGACCAGGCAGTGATGAAACCACCCTGTTTAGCAGCAATCGAATCCCACATGTGAGAAGCTGCGAAGAAAGCATCGTTACCTGAAGATGGAATCTTGTCAGCGATGAACTTGTAAACCTTGGCTTCTGGCTTACCAGAACCGATTGAATCACAGGAAATTAAGTTTTCATCTGGCATGTCAACACCGGAACGCTTGAAGTAACCAGCAACTCTTTCGTGGGAAGCATCAGTCAAACACCAGATGGTGAAGCCGTATTCTCTTAATAATCTGAACATTTCCTTCAACTCTGGTCTAGCTTCTAACTTGTACCATTCACCGTAGATGTAATCCAAGTCTTCGTCTGTGGCGTACTTTCTTGGTTCCTTAATACCAGCAAAGAACAAAGAACGGTAGAAAGTGTACTTGAAGATGTCAGCAAAAGTTTGGTACTTGCCACATTGAGATAGGTAAGAGTAATCTCTTTCACAGCCAGCTAACCAGAAGAAGAAAAACAATCTTGGGTCAATACCGCTGGCCTTGAATCTTTCACCCATACGGGTTTGGATACCTTCGATACACTTTTCATAGGAAATACAGGTTCCGACGATGTCAAAAACAATATCAGGCATTGTGTGTGTTTGTATATGGGATTGTGAGTAACTGGATAAATCTATCCTGTAGATGAATGTTGTGTATTGAATGTGATAAATTAATTACACAGGTTCTTTAGTGAATAAATTGAGAGGTTTTAAGGAATATATATAGCTAGATCGTGGGAGGTTGGATGGGGCATCGAACAGGCGCTGGGTCTACGAGTCTGAAAAACACGATTACTTAATGGGAATTACCCCATCCTAGATTCATATAGAGGATCAAGCAGGCCAATGTCCCGTTCCGAGACCGCATTGTGTTTCGAGGCCTGGTTTAAACAGGCTCCTATTGTTGTCTGTTTCTTATCGGGATCCAATATCAGTTATTCTGAAAAAAGAATAAGAGGTGCGGCTTACGGTAAACTTCCCAAAGCAGAATAGCCGATCAGAAGGGACGCCAAGTCCAGACATGGAGGATGGGCTTGACTTATGGGCACTCCAAGCGAATCGCGATGCTGCTCTGTTCAAATGTCGGCCGAACCCTGCGGTAAGTGGAGAGTATAAATTGTTTAGACTGCATGGTGATGGGTGCCCCACTGGCCTGTGCCCACTCACCCCAGAACGGTTCCAGACTTAATAGCCAAGCTCCTATAGTTTTAACTTTATATATATATATATATATATATATATATATTTTTACATGCTGCACCAACTTCGAGCTTATCCCGGCCGTTGAACTGTTCTCAACGGTTTCAAAACAAATTCTCCTGAATTGTCAAGATTGATTTTAATCGCCTACATATAACGTTCAAGCGGTTTAGTCGCACAAAAACTCCGCCGTATAACTTTTTCGGACATTCGCGTCACACATTCGCATGGCCATGGACATTAAGATATATATATGTATATATATATATATTATAAATTTGAATTCACTTCTCTACGGTACAATATCACCATTTGTAGTTTTTGAGGATGGTATCCTCTTTAACCCCTCTTCTCTAGTGTTTCTTCAACACTGAAGTGTGACATCGGTGCTCTTATGTAAGCCGAATTATATTTTAACTTGTTTAGAGGTTAAAAGGTGCATCTACCCCACCGTCAACAACTCAGCAATGTTAAGCGGTCAAAGGTCGCGGCAGATTCTTATAACATGTCCATCATCTCGGAAGCAGATCTTCAAATTGTCTTTCTCTAAGATAGCGTTCACGAACGGCTTGTAGCACGTCCTTCAAAACTTAGGATGAAGTCTCCAATAACGAGATTCTGAAGATTCTCAATCTCCAGCCTGGGGCTTATCGTAACCCATAAACATTGTTGATAGTTCTTAGATTTCGCGGCTGTAGCACCGAACGTTCCCGTGGCACTGGGGTGGTCTTGATAGTACGATATTGGTGATACTGTATTATATTAGATTATCATTATCTTGATTGACTATTGAACAAAAAAATAAAACAGAGGTAAGAATAATCAAACAAAAGGAAAAAATATTTAAAAAAAGGTGAGTCCTTGTATGTACTAACACGGAAAATCTCCAAAAATTACGATGATACGTCAAGCGCCAGTTCAAGGTTATTGTGAAGTATCACAACTTAGCTTTTTCAGAAGTTGGGGTTCCAAGTGATTTAAGAATTTCGTTCTTGGTGTTCTCCATACGATCCTTTGAGATCTTGAAAGCAGTAGGAACTTCCAAGTTCTTGGTCTTCTTACTTATCACTTTAGCCAATGCCTTAGCGCACAATAAAACACGAGGCATGCCATGTCCATGGAAACCAGCGATGATAAACTTGTTTTTATCTCCAGGTAACTCACCGACATACGGTAAAGAATCATCGGTGTAACCTAAAATACCGCTCCAAACGTAATCAGTTGTTGCATCAAAATCTTTCCAGGTGTAGAACATTTTTTTCATGTACTCATTAAAATACTCTTCGGAATGTGGGATCAAAGTTGAATCATCTACAACATTGTAAAACAACTCCTTGTATGGGAAAATATGTTTCTTCGCACCTCCGACAATAACGGAACCATCTGGTCTGTTAATCAGATAATCCGACTGAGCCCCGGTGAATCTAATACCGTAAGTGTTTGTTAGATGAGGGGTACGCTTTGATGGATCAGTAGAAACGATGTGAGAACAGGCACCTTTAACTGGAACAATCTTGTCTTCAAAACGAGGTTCGACTGATGCAGTGTAAGCATTAGTAGCCAAAACTAACTGTTTAGCTATCACGTCACCTCTGGTGGTCTTGACCAAGTATTTTCCATTCTTCAACTTTTCTGTGAGCAAAACAGGTGTGTTGGTTTGTAAGTTCATACCTTTAGCTAAGTTTTTCTTTAAAACAGCTGTCACAAACTTATAAGGCCATAACTGACCAGCAGTATAAGTGACGCAAACAGGGGACCCTTCAACTTTTGAGATGACTCTAGCAGCTTCACCAAAGGTGATTTGAAGATCATCTTTACAACTGACGTAAGGGTTCTTAGTCATTGCTTGGTAATTTGTGATTGCTTTTTCAACCGTCTCTGGAGTCAAGTGCACGTCACAGGATCTAGTCAGAACAAAATCACAATCGATACTCTCCCTCTCTAGAAGTTCCTTCATTCCCTTGATATGGGCGTGTTCAAAATTGATAATCTCTGCGGCACCTTTTTCTCCATACTTTGACTTGAAAGCATTATGAGCATAGTACAAATCAGGCTTCAAATGTCCACCATTACGTGCGGTGGCACCAGAGCAAGCATTTCTGGCTTCGAACATCAAGATACTGGTTGATGGATTGTTCTCTAATAAGTAGTAGGAGGTGGTGGTACCAGCGTAACCAGAGCCAACAACAACAATGTCAACCTGCTTTGGCAGTTCTGAGGTAGATCTCAAAGTCGCAACTTCTGGATCCTCTTCTGAGAGCCAGAAAGATTTGGTTGCGTTTTGAACAGGTAGATACTTGGACATGATTTCACTGTGGTATTATCCTGAAGTAGTCGGATTTGCTGGCAATTTGATCTATCTAAGTTGGTATTAATAGTGAAAATAGCACTCGGCAATCTTCTTATATATATGGATTTGTTGTTCCGCTGTGCGTTCCCCCAGTGGATTGTGTGAGTCTTGTAACACCTGAGAAGAGCACGTAGTGCTTTGTGTTGTTTCTTTTTTGCTTTTTTGCTTTTTTGCAAGTGATGGAGAAAAATCGAACCACCAGAAAGTTATCAACTTGTGGAATTGACAGACCACAAATACAAATCACTCAATATCTTTTACAAAATACAGATGTGTACTTAGCACGGCCATGAACCGTTGCTGTATCTAATCAACGGCTGTTTTCAGGCACCGCCCTTAATGCTCTCTGAATTATGCTCAACGCCTATTCTCGATCCGGGAAGTCGGGCTGGAAGTGCTTCGCGTGTGTATTAAGGAAAGAGCCGACTGTCTGCACTGGATAGGAGGCACTGATTTGAGGGCCAAGCTCAAGCCTCAAGGGGGCCGTTGTCCGCCCTCCGTTAGTTTTCATTTAACTCTGAGTTCTGGCATTGTGCAATGCCCGCCCGACGGTGAGCAAATCTGTCTCCCCTGCTAGGCACTGATCTGGGCAGGTCCCAGTGCCAAGTGACGGAGTATAGCATGGGTTCAAGTCATAATATTAAGTAACCTACAAATTCTTTTATAAATTGATTAATCATATGACATATATATATATCATATGGTATATGACGCGTATATATAATATTTCAAGAGATAGGATTCCTGTGTCCCGATAATGGAGGGCTTTCAAGGACAGCCTTAACTCGAACTGTAGGCGTGCGTCCCTCGAATCTTAACAATAATACATATATATATATATAAAAGTTGAAGCTCAGTACTATGAAAAAAGGTTACTTTGAAATAAATCAAAAAAAATTGAAATTTCTTTTAAGATCCATGTGCCACGGCGTGCGGCAATCTTGCAATTTTCTTTTATGGGAGCTCTCTGATCTCGCATGCAGAATCAAATAACTCTTTTGAGTTTTTGCCGGTTTGCGCTTTCCTAGCAGGGGACTACAGAGGATCTACCGTGGGTATCGCTAGTCTCTGAAGTTTTTGATCGGTTTTTGCTAGTTGGATGTTGATTCAGTGGATCATTGTGACCTCAGGGACCTCTGCCATTATGTTGCGCCATCAATCTTTTGTCAAGGCCGGCTAGGAATGTCCTTCCTTCGGCAGATTCTCTTTTTCTTGCCTTCGATTTCTTCTAGATAAGACTACTCCCTCGCTTGATAATATCTAGAAAGATCAAGCACTGTGTTCTGAGCTTGTCGCTCCTAGATATATAAGACATCATAATTCTCCACTTTTCTAGAGTATCAACTTTATCTTATCTCTTCTGTTTCTTGTCTTTATTTCATACAACATCCCCACTGATAATATTCTACAATGTCTGTTGAAAAGTCACAAATCTCAGAGACTCCCTCTCTAGAAGATGACAAGACACAAAAGGTTGTCATGGACGTCACTTCAGTTCACTCTCAAGACGATGAAACAGATATCCGTGATAAAGCTTACGCCATCTTGAAAGGTCACTTAGAAGAGGCTGTCACCCCAGATGAAAACAGAAGAGTTCTTCGTAAGTTGGATTGGAGATTCTTGCCATTACTCACATTGGTCTACGGTATCAACTACGTTGATAAAGCTGCTCTTTCATGGGCCGTCATGTACGATCTAAAGGCTGACATTGGTATCGATGGTAATCAATATTCCTGGGTCTCCTCAATCTTTTATTTCGGTTACTTGGGGGCTGAATATCCAGCCAACCTTCTGGTTCACAAATTCCCTGTTTCGAAAATCATCTGCGGTGTGTGCTTCTCTTGGGCTATTCTTATGTTTGGTCACATTGGCTTGAAGAATTATGTTGGTATTTTAATTATCCGTTTCCTATTGGGTGTCTCCGAGGCTCCTATCTCCGCTGCGTGTATCACTTATATCGGTAACTGGTATAAAAAGGAAGAACAACCATTCAGATTCCTTTGTTTCAGTTCTGGTCAAGGTGGTTTATATGTCATCTTTTCTTTGATCGCATACGGTTGTGGTGACGCTAAAGGTATTGCTCCTTGGAAGTACATCTACCTAATTCTAGGTTTCTGTTCCTTGATTCTCGCAGCTGTTTTCTACTTTATGATGCCAGCTTTACCAAATGATGCTAAATTTTTGGATGAAAGAGAAAAAATCATTGCCGCCAAGAGAGTTGCTGAAAATATGACCGGTATTAAGACCGTTCAATGGCAAAACTACCAAGTTTGGCATGCACTTAAGGATCCAAAGACTTACTTCTTGGTCTTATACATGTTCTTCTCCATGATTCCAAATGGTGGTTTAAGTAACTTCAACACTTTGGTTTTAAAGTCGTTTGATTTCACTAGCCGTGAAACCGTCTTGGTTAACTTGCCTTGGTCTTTCTTCTCTGCTGGTCAGATGTGGGTTTGGGCCTTTATTGGTATCAAATTCAAGAACTTGAGAGTTTTAGGTTTGGTTATCCCAATGATCATCGCCATCATTGGTCTATCCATTGTTTACGCCACAGAAGATGGTAACGCTAACAAGTGGGGTAGAGTCTTTGCATACTGGATGATTAACTCCTGTTCTGCCGCCTTCCCATTCATCATGAACTTGACTGGTCAATTAATATCTGGTCACACAAAGCAATCTTTCACCAACAGTGTGGTGTTGATTGCTTTCGCTGTTGGTAACATTATTGGTCCATTCTGCTTCAACGATAGCGATGCTCCAAGATACACTAAGGGTTTGGCTACCATTCTAGGCACCTTTGCCGCATGTATTGTCATTGGTGCTATGTTAGGTGTTTACATTCTATGGGAGAACAGAAGAAGAAACAAACTCTATGGTAACCCAGAAGAAGATGAAGATATCAAGTTAGAAGGTATCATCAACGGTTTGAAGGATAAGACCGATTTGGAAAACAAACAATTCCGTTTCGTCTACTAGTTATCCATTTCGTTTTCGTCAACTAATTATCTATTCCTTTTTCATCTATTTATCATCTGAGAGATGATCGTTATCTTTAAATATACAGAGATTAGTACTTTTTGTCAGTATATGTTCTTGTATAGGCAAGTTAATTAAATTTATTTCTGAAAATTTTGTATCTTTAAACATTTAGCTCGTACTAACCACAGCAATCATATATTCGTCGTGACTCGTCACTCAATTGTCAAGGCATATATGTAAGACGGACTTCGAGAACAAACTATAAATATATATATATATATGTATGTCTGTGACCACTGAACGGATTTATGACACACATTTAAGCTCCGATTGCGGGGTACCAACAGAAAGACCATAAGCTTGAGTCGTTTCAGTTCCCACTGCAACGATAGTAGATATACGGATACCTGTAGTTGGGTTACGTAATCAGAGACACGAAAATACGCAGCGGTGTCTGACCCGTGCGAGCTACAATTCCCTAACGGTGGTGCGATCCACCATATATATATATATATATATATATAAACATGCTTATGTATTGTCTTTCAGATCTTGCTGGACTCTTCCCTTATCGTAATACAAAAATATTGTCTTTCGGTAGTTGAATTTCAAACCATTGAGCGAACAGAACATGGGAAACGTAGTGTTAATCGCAGTCCTAATTATCCTAGGTGCAGTGTTATTGAAAAGCTTTTTGTTCTCATCGATTTCCACCGTTGATATAGATGCTGATGAAGACGGCGAGAAGAATGATGTGACTGTCGTTCAGGTATTTACTCCTAAGACTCTATATAAATACAATGGATTTGATCTTGAACAGATATATATAGCCGTTAGAGGTACTGTTTATGACGTTTCCAAATCAAGACAATTTTATGGCCCATCTGGCCCCTACAACGCTTTTGCTGGTCATGACGCTTCAAGAGGCTTAGCTAAAAACTCTTTTGAACCTGGTAAGTAACGATAGAAATATGACTTTATTTTTTTTTTTTTTGATTATTCCTGATGATTTACTAACATGATTAATATGTTGCGTTTAGAAATGGTCAAAGCATTTGGAGAAGAAATAGATACGTTAGATGACTTAGATGCCTCGGAAATCAAATCGTTAGATGGGTGGGAAGAGATGTTCAAATCTAAGTATCCAATAGTGGGGACTCTAGTGAACAATACCGAGAAGGAATGAACGGACCACGCCACCGGGAATGATGCATATATAATATTGCCAATTGGCTGAAAATTGGGGATCTCGAACGAGAAGAGCCAAAATACTCAAGGGTTCCCATCAAAGGAATAACGGGGAACTTCTTGTTAACTATGCTATATCGTGAGTTTTTCTTCTAAAACCAGTTATAATTTAAATTAAAAAAATGGAAACAGTATGTTTTGTTACAATTATGGATCCAGAACTGCTGTAAATTGTATGAATTCCATCTAGCAAGGATTATGTGCTTTGGGGCTACCCAAATGCTTTTAGTATTCTGATCGCTTTCATTTTATAGTTCTTAATTACTGATTTGTGAAGGTCTTCCTCTTGGTGGAAGCATCTCAGAACTGGGAACTGTGTAATAACAGGTCGTTCAGATATCATCAGCTGTCATTGTTGCCACACCCTCTTTCAGGGTTCTATTGAGAAAGCATTTGCTATAAAAGATATAAGGGTATGTATATATCGACCTTTCAGAGGCAAAACAATTCTTATTTTTCTCAAAAGAGATTTTTTTTGTCTTTAGCTACCGTGTTTCGGTATAGCCGTAATGTTTTTAGAAGAAGCTAATACCTTATAAAATTCCTACTCCAATTTGTGGGGTTGGGATTTTTGTGCACTAGTTGTACCGCGCCGCACATCAGTCAAAAAGATGCGCTTGCGTTGAAAAATCTTGAAGTGCCGGCTAATCTCAGCGCATGGATTCGTTATATTGTAAGTTCTTTCCCAACGTAACTTTGCTTGGTGCCTGATCATTCACCCATCTCATTTCTTTATTGTCCCCTCATATACATACATATTGAATCTCTTCTGACTACAAACATCAATAAATTTTATAGCATCATGAACAATTTTAACATAGCGTTGGACGATTTGACGGTTAATAACTTGGGAATATTCAATATCATAACAGCCCCAACCGAGTATCCAGACACATATATCCAAGAATGCAAAGAATCTGGAGAGTTAGCACAGTATGCTTACTTTAACGAAGTTCCAGTGGGGGTCATCGTTGCTAAGTCTTTGCAACCAACAAAATCTAAGTCACCTTTGGGCTTAGTGATCGAGCTACTATCTGTTTTGAAAAGTTACAGACACAACTTCGATGTTGAAAACAAAGCAATAGAACACATTGAAAAAGTTGGCAAGGAAAACAGGCTTTTCACCTTTGGATACATATTGATTGATAAGGTGGCTGATGAATGGCTATACGAATTCATTCCTTCTAGAGGTTATATAGAGGAAGATCTTACTGACGACATTTACAAAGGTCTGGATTTGACTAAAGGGAACGAAAATGTGGTTTTGTTCAAGAAAGATCTTGTGAATAAGCTTAAAGCTCCTCCAATTCCTCCAGAAGCTATGCAATTCCCACAAATTTCGGCATAAGTGGTTTAAGGATGCACATAGTTAGCTAGTTAACTTGATAGAATGTAGCTATATAATAAGTATCTTTCTATATATATATATAAATTTACCAATCTCGATTCTCTGATGATACCCCGTTGATTTCGGGTACCGTATTTCTTTTTTAAGTTATTTTAAGACTTACAAAAGAATCTATATGGACAAAAAGATTGTTACTAACGCTTCAAAAACCTTTTCATACAAGATACTTGGCAACCGTGCAGTACTGTAAGATACTCGGGATGCTAAACCACGTAAATATTATATTTGCTTGCTTTGAGTCTCCCTGCTGGGTGATGAGAGGGCCAGGAGTAACCTGCGGACTTGCCCGCCGTGGGGTCCGCTCATGTGTGCCTTGGCCTGGGGTCTACTACTACTGAGCCTCCAAGCTAGCTCCGAGTCCCAGCAACCCAGGGCCAGGGGAAACCAATTTCAGGTTCGAAGCGACTTCTCATGCATATATAAGTAGGGAGATTTCACCCTAGTGGCCCCAAACTACAATTACTATAACTACTACTACTACAGTGCAGTTACTCAGTCAGGGTTGAAAACCTTCAATTACATCGTACGAGGTCATAATCAAAAATGGTGAACTACTCTTCATGGCTGAATGATATTAACGACGACGTTTATATCTCAAAACTATCCTTACCAGGCACTCACAATTCTGCAGCCTGTTACACGGCCCTTCCATCAGTTCAATGTCAGGGTGAATCCGTTACCGAGCAATTAAGAAATGGTGTTAGATTTTTGGACGTCAGATTGTCTCGAAATTTTCTAACGTTGCAAGATGATGACGATCATAAGAACGATTTAATCGTCATCCACGGTAAGTTCCCTGTTAAGCTAATTGGTTCTGAAAAATTTAAAGATGTATTAAACGAGGTTTATAAGTTTTTAGAACAGAACCCATCGGAAACGGTGATCATCTCTTTAAAACAAGAAGGTACTGGTGAATGGGATAACCAAAATGATGAGTTTCCTAGAGTTATCAGAGATAGATTCTTCAAAGGTGCAGAAAACAGATGGTACCTAAACGACTCAATTCCTAGATTGCGTGAGTGTAGAGGGAAAGTGGTCCTATTTAGAAGATTTGGAGTTCAGAATCAAGGTGACCAAAATAAATTTGGTCTTCCTGCCTCTTCTTGGTCTTACAACACTACAGATGATGACAGAGGTCTATTCAGAGTTCAAGATTTCTGTGAGATTAACACCGAGGAAGAGATTCCAAAGAAGGCAGGATACGTCAAGCAATTAATTGAAAATGCCATTCAGTACAACAACACCAACTCTGACCCAAAATTGTTTATCAATTTCTGTTCTGGATCAAATTTCTTTGACCACAATTGTTGGCCAGAGAGCGTCTCCAATGGTTTGATCTCTGCCCGCATCGACGAATCTTACGGAAAAGGTAGTGGTATCGTTGTTTTGGATTATGCCGAGAAGGACAATTGGAAGATGGTTAGAAAATTGGTTGACCAAAATTTCTAGCCCTTCTGATTAATTTGAATTGCTTTATGCTGTAAGGTTTTGCAGCGATCTCTCTTTTATATGCAACAGTTCCATCTAACAATATGGCTTTGAAGTTACCGAATTTATTATTTTAAGTTCTTTATGTAATTAACCCCTTCGCAGTTTCTATTATACTTGCGTTTAAGCTATCACTGTTCTCGATTGTGTTTTGCAACGCTGTAGACATAAAAAAAACTCTATCAAATGAAATAATTTGTCTCATATATCCAATGTAAAGCTAGTCAAGGTAATTACCGAAATAACAGTAACACAAAAAAAGTCGATCGATCGAGCTAAAATGTTGGCATCTTTCTCAACATCCAAAAAAATCGTCACAGACAGGATTCGAACCTGCGCATGCAGAGCACACCGCCTTAGCAGGGCGGCTCCTTAACCACTCGGACACTGGGACAATTCGGAATTTGATTATAAATACATTATTTATGTTCTGTAAGCCTCCGGAGTTAGTAGCGCCTGGGGTTAGTTTTGAAAACCGAGGTGTTTACTCTCATAAACGGGCTGAACCACCTAATAAATCAACTTCATCATCATCATCATCAGACCCAAAGGACATATTATTCACAGGTAAAGGTTTAAAGAAACTAGCGAAGGTGATAGAAACAACGAAGATCGTAGCCTAATTGAAAGATGCGAAGGTAATAAAGAAGCTAAAAGACAACGAAAACTAAAAAAGGAAAAGAACGAA